>JAZGLO010002491.1:0-25138 GCA_036873155.1 Biomphalaria sudanica | reverse complement strand
GAGTGGACTATATTAGATCTATTGATTTTTTTTTTAAATCGTTAAATAAATCTAGACCTTAGTCTAGGTGTTGTAGATCTAGATTATTCTAGATATACAAGAGATCCAGAGGTGGGCAAAATACTGACCACAGAGTATTTAAAATACCAAATACTAAAATACCCCAGGATAAGTATTTTAAATACCAAAATACAAAATACTTTTCAATAGGGTTCAAAATGCTAAAATACAAAATACGTATTTTAAAATACTTTTATTCAAATACAAATACTTGGTTTTATCGTCCATCACTGCATTCACTGGATATTTTATACACCAACATCAATGTAACTATAAGTATCACCATGTTCAATATTCCTCACAAGATTTTGGTGATCGAGAGCATTTGTTCCAGATTGCCGTGCACTTAGCGAAGTGATTTGCTTTCAATAGTAATTGTTGCTGAAAATTTTCGTCGGTCATACATGCCCTCTTATCTTATCTTATCTTATATAATACAGACGTTACTTCAAAAAAGAAGATGATTACGTCCTACGCGTCATGCATTTAGTCATGCATATTAACCAATGACTTAAATTCTGCCAAGTCACTGGTTTTTCTGGCTAGCTCAGGCAACCCATTCCATGCTCTAATAGCACTAGGGAAGAAGGAGTATTTGTACAAATTTGTCCTAGCATATGGGACGAGGAATGTGCCTTTATTTTTGTGTCTTTCAGAGTATTTTATTAAATTTTGTATTTGAAGATTATGGTTCAGTGTTTTATGTATAATTGCTACTTTACTTTTGAGTCTTCTGTCCTGAAGGCTTTCTAAATTTAGTGATTTTACTAATGGTGTTACCCTAGTCAAATGTGAATATTCGTTTGTTATGAATCTCACTGCTCTATTTTGTGTTTGTTCCAGTTTCTTAAAGTTTTCTTGAGTTGAGGGGTCCCACACGGTGGATGCATTTTCTATTATTGGCCTAACCAAGGTTAAATAACATTTTAGTTTTATGTTCTTATTTGATTTATAGAAATTTCTTTTAATAAACCCTAATGCTTTGTTGGATTTTTTTATAGTTTCATCAATATGTGGATTCCATGACAGTTTTTCATTTATTATAACACCTAGGTATTTTGAGTTTTTAGTCTGTGTTACTGGTTTGCCATGAATAAGATAAGTGGAATTAATTTGTTTAATTTTTTTTGTTACTCTTAACAACTGACATTTTTCTGGGTGGAAAGACATGCTCCAATTTGATTCCCATTTCTGTAATTCATCTAATTCTCTTTGTAAAATATCTGTGTCTTGTTTTGTTTTTATTGTTCTATATATTATGCAATCGTCTGCAAATAATCTGACTTTTGTTCCTGAACTAATGCAATTTGGTAAATCATTTATGTAAATTAAAAATAGTAGTGGACCCAAGACTGTTCCTTGAGGTACACCTGAGTTTACTGTTATTGGTGTTGATTTAGAGCCATTTATTATTACAGTTTGTTCTCTCCCTATCAGAAAATTTTTAATCCACTGATACAGTGGACCGTTAATGCCGAAATATTTTAATTTTTTAAGCAAACTATGGTGGTGAACTTTGTCAAAAGCCTTGGAAAAATCTAGTAAGATAGCATCTATTTGTTCACTATTATCTAAACCTTTTGAGAAATCATCAATTAGTCCTATTAGTTGTGTTTCACATGATCTATATTTCCTAAAGCCATGTTGGTATGGGGTGAGGACATTATGTTTGTCTACGTGGTTTATGATGTTGCTACATATTATGTGTTCTAGTATTTTACATGTGATGCTGGTAAGTGATACTGGTCTGTAGTTTCCTGGATCAGATTTTTCTCCTTTTTTAAATAGGGGGGTGACATTAGCTTCTTTCCAGTCCTTTGGTACTCTGCCCTGGTTAAGCGATGCCTGAAAGAGTATTTTGAACACTGGGGCTAGCTCATTGCTTAGTTCTTTGAGTAATCTAGCTGGAATACCATCAGGTCCAGACGCTTTATTTGGTTTGGTGTTGGCTAATAGTTTTTTAATTCCATTTTCTTGTACTACTAAATCTTCTATGTTGTCTACTTGGTTCAAATTAAGAAATATGTCTTTGTCTCCTGGGGCTGAGAATGCTGATGCAAAGTATTTGTTTAGGATGTTTGCTTTAGTTTCATTATCATTATGTATTATGTTATGTTCATCTTTTAATGGCGCTATGCCTGTTGTTTCCATTTTCTTAGACTTAATGTATGACCATAGGTTTTTGTTGTTATCTTTAGATATTACATTGTTTATGTATTCACTCTGCAGCTGTCTGCTTACTTTTTGGGTTAGGTGTTTAATTTTTATATACTTTTTGTAAACTCTTTCTGCCTTGGTTTCTTTAAATTTTCTATATAGGTTTTCCTTCTGTTTACAAAGCTTCTTTAGTCTATTATTAAACCAGCATTTATTTATTTTGTTTGATGTGTATTTAGTTGGTATATGATTTTCTATAATGCTTTTAAGATGGTTTTTAATGAAATTCCAGAGGTCATCGACTGGTTGGTTTTTATTCAATACCATCCCTGCATACGAAAAAAGCCGTTCAACTGGTGCAGAGGATGGTATGCCAGTGTTGTATTTCAAAAACAATTTTTTTACAGTAGGGTACTTATGCAAAATTTCAAGCGAGGTAGATTTGTCATCAAAGTACTGGAGAATTTCCATGTCTGATATAATTTCAGTTGGTGGAGTATGTCCACTTTCAAAGGAAAAGAAATTATCATTATCCACTGGGGCTGAGGCAGGAACATTATTTTGATGAACAATGCTTGAGAGCGACTCTTGTGTCGCCTTGGCCAAAAAAAGATTTCTAACGCTTTGGACATTGTTGGCTGGCACCCATCTCAATTTGAAGAAGGGATGAAAAACAGCTGCAAA
This sequence comes from Biomphalaria sudanica, assembly GCA_036873155.1. Lineage (NCBI taxonomy): Eukaryota > Metazoa > Mollusca > Gastropoda > Planorbidae > Biomphalaria > Biomphalaria sudanica. The sequence continues at coordinate 22,237 of JAZGLO010002491.1, read as the reverse complement.
AATATACTCATTAACACTTGCATCAAGATCTACATAGCAACCAAATCGTTTGTGAATACATTGGAGCAGCCCCTTGCAAAGCGGAGCACAATAGTTTAATTGCCTGTTACACAGATCTTCTAATTTGTCTTTGATACGCAACAATGTTGGCAATAAATGACCCATAAAACAATTTTTATCTCCCTGCAAATGATCGAGGCTATCTGCGACAGGTTTCATACATTCAATAAATTCCAGCAAGAATTTGATTTCATAGTCCTTGAAAACAGGAACCTTAAGCGCAATACACAAATCTTTCAGTTTGTCACTTGTTTTAGTGAGGTTGCAAACACTGTCATATAAAGAATTCCATCTGGTTGGGCAAGGACACATCGGTTGTGAATTCATGACGTCAAAATATTCCTAGGTTCTAGAACTAAAGAAGGCTGTATTATAAAAAAAGGCTATGATAATTATTATTGATAGGGTTGTAAAAGTATTTTGAAAAAAGTATTTTGAAAAAGTATTTTTGAATTACTAAAATACTCTTACACAAGTATTTAAATACCAAAATACTAAATACTTTCACACAAGTATTTAAAATACCAAATAAAATACGTATTTTATTTTGAAAATACGTATTTAAAATACTTGTATTTGAAATACTGCCCACCTCTGAAGAGATCTAGAACTATATATAAGTTCGGTTTTTTAAAAATTCCCGTTCGAAATTTTAAATACCCAGATTTAAGTATTTATATACCCATATTGGTAGGTCCGAGTTAATCATTTATTAGATCTATTAGAGCATTTCTATATAAAAGATTATTATTTTAAAAATATATTATTATATAAAAGATATAGTTATGAATATTTACTTTAAAAAATTAAACAAATGAATTTTTTACTTTTGCCAATTAACAATCTGGCTAGCAAAAAGGATGACTCCTCAATATTGTGAAAAGACGATAACTGCATGAGTTGGTTTGGAATATATATCCTTCATGAGAGAGAACGAAAAAAGGTTGTCAAAAAAAAAAGCTGACTGGACTACGCAAATAATGGACCAGCCTCTCTCTCTTGATATCTTGTTAAGAACATTGGTGACCGGGAAAAGTGGATGGTTTGGTTGAGCGGGACAGATGATAATAATGACATGTATATAAAAAAAAGTTTCAGATTTTGTGTAAAATACCCAAATGAGGAAGTACTGGAAACACCTATTTTAACGGAGTGGCCTTAAAAAAATCTTTTGTGACGATCCCTTTTTCAGGAAAATTGTATCCCGGGTACGCTGTTCTGCCTCATCGTGGCACCTGGGTGGAAACGGCTACTTGAGGGGGTAGCTAGGCTAAATGAATGGCGAAACATAACTCCCATGGAGATACCCACGGGTAGACGAGAGTTTACCCCTTGCACGGGCGGGGTTGTAAAAAAGTCCCCACGAACACGTCCCACATCCATGCGCTGTTCCTCAAAGGGACCGTTACATAAATGGCGGGTCCCGCACAGTTAGCTTGGTACAACGAAGGAAAATGGCGGAGGCTCCCGGTGTCCTCAGCCTTCGGCCGTGTGCAGCCAAGCATGCGTCGGGGGCCAAAGGCATTGGAAACAGCAATGCTTTACATAGGCATTGACTCGGGTCTCTCTCAAACAGAACTGAGTTCACACAAGTTTGTTTTTTTACTGTTTGGCGTCCAAACAGGGTTTTTTTTTCAAACTTAGGGTTCGAAGAGCCGTCGGCTCAGCCCTTGGGCATCAACAAGGGAAATTGTATCTATTTTATCAGATAGTCAGAAAATGGATAAAGTTTTTACAGATCTAATAAAATATAGTGTGGGGAAGTTTTACTCTCAATGAAGGTCAATCCAAGTGGCTCTCGGAGTAAATTTCTTCTTTGGCATCCTCATCGATTTTTCAAATGGTACGGTGCGTGAAAAAAGATGCGCGACGGCACCTTGATCATAAAATCTCGAAGCTGGTGTTTCATTAGTATAGTTCCATGGACCGACCAATTATGTTGGATATAGGTTAGGCATGAAATAATCATTTCTCCTATTGCAGAATAAGTCGCATTAAAAAGTAAAAACATTTCAATGACAATAAAGGATTGTTATTTCCGGCTGCATCCTAAGGAATGTGCAACTATATCAATGAAATAAGCAGTTTTTAGTGACCTAAGCCTATTAATAATAAGTTTATGTCTAAACATTAAATTGGCCAAAGCAAATGAAATTATTTCTGGCGGAAAATACAGAATCGGCTTGGGTCATCTATCTGTATTTTTATATCTAGAATAGATTTATATCAGTGGTTCCCAAAGTGGTCTATACGAACTCCCAGTCTTCTTCGATATCATTCAGGAGTCAGTGAAAAATTGAAATTTATTTTGGGGATCCCTGATCAAGGTCCGCTCAAGGTTTAATATAATGGAAGAATTTCAAAATTTCTGAATTTCAAAACTAAGTTTATAGACTCAACATCCAATCAGGAATAGGAAATTAATGAATAGGTGACTTAACATCAGATTTCTCTTCTTTACGAAATGGAATCTGTTAATATTACAAGTTGTAGTCACAGAATTAATAAGCCCACATTATAATTCAAGTGAGCATGCACTTTAGAAAATTAATTTTCCATGCACTTTTAGATCACCAACGTGCTTGTGAGTCAAGTAGTCAACTCTTGTATCATTGACCAAACAAAGTGGAGACAATAATATCTTATTGAAGATATTCGGTTTGATTGTATTAACTGTTCTAATGACATAAATCTAGAGATCCATGCTAATGTTCTACAAGATTTTTTGCGACTAGATGAACTGAAAATACTTTAGGTAGCCTACAGCTTGTATGACAGAAAGCCCTCGGGATCTTCCTACCATAACCGGAGCACTGTCATTTGAAATAGAAACTATATTAGCCAATTGTAAAGCTTTTACATCGAACAAACCTTTTAGCTCAGCAAATAACTTTTCACCTTTCGTGTCGCTTTCTAAACATTTAGCAACTTGTAATTCCAAACAAAGTGTTTTTTCTCATACAAATCTTACATAAGCTAAACATAACATTTCAATTGTTCTCGTAAAACTCTTTAGAAAATTCAAATGTTTTCAAGTTTTCACATAAAGAATTTTCCAGGCATTAAGCCATTTTGTCACTCCTCCTATTTAGACCTACTGTATCATTACAAATGTTTGAACAAGAAGACCACGAAGTCTGGTTACAGATCCCAATTCTGTGTTAGGGGGGGATTGTACACAAGTTGTTCATCGCTTTCCCGTCTCGGAGTCTCAAGATTTGACGCAAGAAGAGTGGCCAGGGTGAAAGAGCGCCGAACCAACAAAAAGCTGAGAGAAGAAGCAGGCCTATCTGCAACTGACAAAACCCACCCATGTCACGTATGCGGCTGGCTTTTTAAAGCGAGGATTGGACTTTACAGTCAACTTCGAGTCCATGGGAATGAGAAATGTGCTCATCTTCGATCACGAAGGAGGAGCTTTATATATTATGTAGAATGTGGATTCTGTGCCGCTATAAAACTCATCACAAAAAAAATGACTAGAAATTAGTACTCAAAAACACTGAGCCGTATATAATAGCCTCAAAATCTCATCGTTTTTCCAAGTCATTATTTTTTTAAGCAAAATTATATGATTTTAATTAATACTTCTTGGACCTTTTTTATTAGTAATTTTTATACTATGTATTTATGTTGCGTTTCCACTAGGTGGTCCGTATGTTTAGACTGTAAAAAGGGGACCATGAATTGCTAAAAAAAAACAACATTGAACTAGATCTGAGCCATTTGAGTAGTGTCAATAAAAAAAAAATTCAAACATACATAAACGAGAGACTCCTTTATTTTAAAAAAATGTAGTGGTTTTTTTAAAACTACAAACCACGGGTAAAGTTCAGACTTGCTCATGTGTTTAAAAACTACACACCACGGGTAAAGTTCAGAGTTGCTCATGTGTTTAAAAACCTGTCGAGTCATCGTTAGCCTGCCAAGGTAAATCCAATATTAAATAGGCTTACACCTCGGTCAGGTAGGGCTTAATGCTGGGTTCCTCGCATGACTGACAAGGTGGCCTCTGAAGCTTTATTATAACTGAAGTGCTGGTAAGTTTTTGTTATTTTTTGACAGCTTTATTTTGCATGTAACATTTAATTTTGTTAAATTATCTAATGTATAATTATTTTCCTTTTGTTTACATTGAACATCGTGAATGTCTGTATGTAAACATTGGTCATTTGTGTAGGATTCAGTCTGAAAAAAAAAAGCAATGCTTCGGTTAACAGATGTTTGTACCTGGAATACATTTAGCTCATACGTGTATGTTTAAGAAATACATACACGCTTATATCATTTAGATCTAGGTATCATCTAGATATACTTTCTTGGTGCATCTGCACTTACGATACCACCGCTATTTATATCTGCCTTACGACATATTTTTAGTAAAAGAATGTGTCTCGATAGGAACTACACAGTTCTAGGGTCAGACTTTACCGCTTGGTTTATGTAATAGATCTATAGCCTGGGCTTACCTGGTGTGTCATTGATTCAAATAAACATGGTGTACACGATTTCTATTAAATTTGGCCTTTATCGATTTTTTTTTCGAATACATTGTGAACTTAGTTTGCAATCATTTTAGAAGATCCACTTGTAAAACAAAAGGAGGAGTGAGTGTAACACAAAGCGTAGTGCAACCATATATTAACAGATTCAACAAATATGTTTACCAAGTGTTGGGTCATTTAATCACCTGATCACTTAATTCACAGACACTTAAGCCCTGACAATTAAATTCCAACCTTTAATACGCTGACCTTTTGACCCAAGATTTTTTAGTTAGGAAATTAGCAAAAATAATTTTAATTTTAGATTATCAGAGTAATTTAATAGTTTTTATTCACATGTTGAATTTAAGATTGTGGAGAGGGAATGGCCTCACAGTGTAAAGAATAGGTCAAAAATTTCAATCAGCAAATTTTTTTTTTGACGATTAGATGAAATGAGTGGGAAGATAAAAGTCAATGCTTTGACAGCAGCATTTGGCAATGTTTTATAAAACATTAAGTTCTGGGAATTGTATGCCTAGGGACTAAATGACCAGTGGTTAAGTGTTTGGGCAATAAATAACCGGGGATATATTTCTCTCACAGTATTACATCTCATCTCATCTCTGCCTGTGGTCCCCTCTTGGTTATACTTAACCAACCCTTCCTCCAGTCGTCTTAGTTCTGGGCGAGTCTCTTCAACTGTCCCCACGCTTTTAGCAAGACCCACATCAAGTTACCCTTTTAGTGGAACCCACATCATGTTACCCTTTTAGTGGAAATCATATCATGTAACCCTTTTAGCGAAACCCACATCATGTTACCCTTTTAGTGAGACCCACATCACGTTACCCTTTAAGCGAGACCCATATCATGTTACCCTTTTAGTGAGACCCACATCATGTTACCCTTTTAGCGAGACCCATATGTTACCCTTTTAGTGAGACCCAAATCATGTTACCCTTTTAGCGAGACCCACATCGTGTTACCATTTTATTGAAACCTACATCATGTTACCCTTTTAGCGAGACCCACATCATGTTACCCTTTTAGCGAGACCCACATCATGTTACCCTTTTAGCGAGACCCACATCATGTTACCCATTGAGCGAGACCCACATCATGTTACCCTTTTAGTGAGATCCACATCATGTTACCCTTTTAGCGAGACCCACATCATTTTACCCTTTTACCGAGACCCACATCATGTTACCCTTTTAGCGAGACCCACATCATGTTACTCTTTTAGCGAGACCCACATCATGTACCCTTTTAGTGAAACCCACATCATGTTACCCTTTTAGCGAGACCCACATCATGTTACCCTTTTAGCGAAACCCACATCATGTTACCCTTTTAGTGAGACCCACATCATGTTACCCTTTTAGCGAGACCCATATCATGTTACCCTTTTAGCGAGACCCAAATCATGTTACCCTTTTAGCGAGACCCACATCGTGTTACCCTTTTAGTGAAACCCACATCATGTTATCCTTTTAGCGAGACCCACATCATGTTACCCTTTTAGCGAGACCCACATCATGTTACCCTTTTAGCGAGATCCACATCATGTTACCCTTTAAGCGAGACCCACATCATGTTACCCTTTTAGTGGAACCCACATCATTTTACCCTTTAAGCGAGACCCACATCATGTTACCCTTTTAATGGAAATCATATCTTGTTATCCTAAGACTCGTTTACCTCCCCTTATACACGTCTTGTCAATCAGAGAAATAAGATTGATATAATAACCAGAAATCAGATTGATATAATAACCAGAAATCAGATCGATATAATAACCAGAAATCAGATTGATATAATAACCAGAAATCAGATTAATATAAGAACCAGAAATCAGATTGATATAATAACCAGAAATCAAATTGATATAATAACCAGAAATCAGATTGATATAATAACCAGAAATCAGATTGATATAATAACCAGAAATCAGATTGATATAATAACCAGAAATCAGATTGATATAATAACCAGAAATCAGATTGATATAACCAGAAATCAGATCGATATAATAACCAGAAATCAGATCGATATAATAACCAGAAATCAGATTGATATAATAACCAGAAATCAGATTGATATAATAACCAGAAATCAGATTGATATAATAACCAGAAATCAGATTGATATAATTACCAGAAATCAGATTGATATAATAACCAGAAATCAGATTGATATAATAACCAGAAATCAGATTGATATAATAACCAGAAATCAGATTGATATAATAACCAGAATTCAGATTGATATAATAACCAGAAATCAGATCGATATAATAACCAGAAATCAGATTGATATAATAACCAGAAATCAGATTGATATAATAACCAGAAATCAGATTGATATAATAACCAGAAATCGTATTGATATAATAACCAGAAATCGTATTGATATAATAACCAGAAATCAGATTGATATAATAACCAGAAATCAGATTGATATAATAACCAGAAATCAGATTGATATAATAACCAGAAATCAGATTGATATAATAACCAGAAATCAGATTGATATAATTACCAGAAATCAGATTGATATAATAACCAGAAATCAGATTGATATAATAACCAGAAATCAGATTGATATAATAACCAGAAATCAGATTGATATAATAACCAGAAATCAGATTGATATAATAACCAGAAATCAAATTGATATAATAACCAGAAATCAGATTGATATAATAACCAGAAATCAGATTGATATAATAACCAGAAATCAGATTGATATAATAACCAGAAATCAGATTGATATAATAACCAGAAATCAGATTGATATAATAACCAGAAATCAGATTGATATAATAACCAGAAATCAGATTGATATAATAACCAGAAATCAGATTGATATAATAACCAGAAATCAGATTGATATAATAACCAGAAATCAGATTGATATAATAACCAGAAATCAGATTGATATAATAACCAGAAATCAGATTGATATAATAAGACATCGGCGGCCCCCCTCCCTCAGCCCTACTTGCCTACTGAAACATTGCTTGCTCACAAATGGACTGGAAGTTACAATGATTACATAAAGTTATAGAGATTCTCATGTGAGCCTGTAGTGATGCAAATGAAAGCTTACTCGAGCTGAAAACTTATTTGAATTGCATTCGCTTACCTTTACTCATGTCCCAGCTTGCATGCTAGGTTAAAATGACATTTAAATACAAATATGAATAGGCCTATGTGCCAGTTTTAGACCAAAGTTCCAGCCTCAGACGAACTCGTAATCAGGTGTAGGCCTAGGTCTACGTGTAACCACCTAGAAATGGTTTCAGATGTTTACAAAAGGTCAAATTAGTCCTAAATGTTAATTTTTTTATGTTGTGTCGTCAAAAAGTGGAAGATATTGTAATGGCTTAAATTGTGAACTATTGTACACATCGACGAAAATTTTTTTTTTTTTAAGAAAAGTTATTTACAAAATTAGATTTTTGTTCTCATTGTAAGCTCTTATCTAATGTTCACAAGTCAAACCACTTCATCTTCAGTTTCACCTGCTCTGTAATGTGTTGAAATATGCAAAAAATACAAAACATCTGTTGTAATTTTCTTTTAAAGAGCGTTTAATGTGAACTAAAACGTTACACACAGGAAAAAGTATGAAAGTTAACATGCATTGACAATATTTCTCATTTTAATAACTAATAACTCATCGTTCTTATACACTGCATCGCTGAGATGTGCACGTTAGTGAGTCAGTAATGCAACAAAGAAAGTTTAAATATTTCGTTATACGTTCTGTTTCTCCCGCTTCACTATTGGTGACGCCTGGGCTAAATTACAATTGTTGTTCATTCAGAACAGGTCTTGTCTAATGGTCTATTCAGAACAGGTCTTGTCTAATGGTCTATTCAGAACAGGTCTTGTCTAATAGTCTATTCAGAACAGGTCTTGTCTAATGGTCTATTCAGAACAGGTCTTGTCTAATGGTCTATTCAGAACAGGTCTTGTCTAATGGTCTATTCAGAACAGGTCTTGTCTAATGGTCTATTCAGAACAGGTCTTGTCTAATGGTCTATTCAGAACAGGTCTTGTCTAATGGTCTATTCAGAACATGTCTTGTCTAATGGTCTATTCAGAACAGGTTTTGTCTAATGGTCTATTCAGAACAGGTCTTGTCTAATGGTCTTACATTTTGTCACCAGGATATTTAAAAAATGGTCAAGAAAGTGTTAATCATTTTAACAAGCGCCGACAAGATTCCCGCCACTGGGAAACCCACAGGCTGGTACCTTCCAGAATTGGCTCACCCTTACAAAGTGTTGGTAGATGCTGGCTTCACAGACATCGATGCCATTAGCCCTAAAGGTGGAAAGGCGCCTCTTGTGAGTACATTTACTTGTTGAATGACCATTTCTTGAGAATTGTTTTTTTTTAATGATTATTATTTGTAACCAGTTGTATTATTTTCTACTTCATGTAATTTATTAACGAGACGAGACATTCATATTGGTTTATTTTTTAACGCTTTAAACGCTTTACATTACAACATTCAGATTTAAATCTAGCCTATTTCAGAGTGACATGGTATTTAGATCAAGGCCCTAAAATTATTTCTTTTTTGTCCAATTATACAAGTTGGTATCACATTTAAAGATGTAATCTCAAACGAAGAGATTAGAGACAGGGTTATTACAGCAATGGGACCCCACGATGACCTGCTAATTACGGTAAAAAATACAAATTAAAACTCTATGGCAATATTACAAGGTCTTTAGGACTCGTAAAGACCTTCTTTCAGGAAACAGTACCAGGAAAAAGAAGAGGCAGGCAAAGATAGTGATAGGAAGACAACATAAAATAATGGACGTGCCTGTTTGTTGCCCCAAATACAGAACAATACAGACATCGACACGCAAAAAATACTTCTTTGGAAAGGAGGAACAAAGTACACCATCAAAAACTACTATTGCCCACCATCATCAACAGCAGAAATAGACATACAACTACCACACAACACAAGGACAATAATAGCTGGCGACTTCAATGCACACACACCTTCCCTAGGCTACCCACACTACAACAAGCGTGGCAAATAAATAAGAGGATGTAACAAATGCCTCTAACCTACAACTTCTGCAAAACAAAACTTCCCTTCCAACTTTCCTACACAGAGCACACAACACAACTAGCAGACCTGACATAACTTTTATCTCTGCAGACATTACTGACTCTTATAAAATAACAGTACTTGAAGACATAAGTAGTGACCACAGGCCTATACTCCTCAATATTGGAATGCCAGGTAGATACCAATCCAGCAAAACAACTAGATGGAAATATAAAAAAGCTAACTGGGCAGCTTTTTCACAAGAAACAGACACAAAACTATCAAGCGTAATGGAGACAGACGTCAATTCAACCTATACAACTATAGTCTCCAACATCTTACAAGCAGCAAAAAAACACATCCCTCGAGGCCAAGTTAAGAAATACAAACCTTTTTGGACACCTGAATTAGATAAATTAGTAAAAGAAAGAAACATGGCCAGAAAGACTATAGAAAAAAAACCTACTAGAGACAACAAGACAACGTACAACAAATTGATAGGGCGTATAAGATACAAAATAAAAACAGAAAAAAAAAAGTGGACCACAACATGCGAACAACTAGATCTAAACAAGGATGGTCGAAAGGCCTGGACCCTTCTGCACCGGCTAGCAGGAAAGAAACAAATAACAAACCCCCCAACCTATAAAAGGCACTGACGACATAATAACAGAAAACCTTAAAAAGGCTGAAACCTTCAATAATTATTTTGCCAGCATTAACAAGTCAAAGCCAAGAAAACAACTGGACCAGGCCTTCAGTAATATCTTAAAGAAAGAAGAAAAAGCTCCAACAGTCAACTGTCAGATCTTTGACACTCCCTTTACTCTACATGAGCTCAATACTGCCCTAAAAAGCCTCAAGTCAAGAAAATCCCCTGGACCCGATAAAATAACAAATGAAATGATTCGGGGACTAGGACCACATGCCCAAAACTGTATGCTTAACTTTATCAACCATACATGGAAAACTGGAGACAAACCACAAGAATGGAGAACCGCAAACATAATACCCATTTTAAAGAAAAATAAACCACCTGGAGACCCAAAAAGTTATAAACCAATATCTCTAACATCCAACATTGGCAAAATGGCAGAAAAAATTATCAATAACCGACTTTATTGGTGGCTAGAAAGTACTTGCTCACTCCACAATGCACAAGCTGGCTTCAGGAAAGCAAGTAGAACAGAAGACCACCTCTTTCGTTTTATCCAGAACACAGTAGAAGGGTTTCATGAAAACAAGCACACTACAGAAGTATTTATAGATTTGCAGCAAGCCTATGATAGAGTGTGGAGAAAAGGTCTATTTTTGAAGATGAAAAAATGGGCATCCATGGAAAAATGTACAGCTGGATCAGGGCATTCTTAAAAAAACAGAACCATCCAAACCCGATTCGAAGGTGCCATCTCTAGTAAAAAAAAGTTTGGAAGAAGAAATACCACAAGGTTCAGCCCTTAGCTGCACTCTCTTTCTAATCTTCATGAATGACCTCCCGGACCTCATTTCGGTCAATAAGATAAAAACTAAATAGAGCCCTCACAACTATCTCCACATATTCAAAATTATGGAAAATGGAAATAAACAAAGAAAAGTCAGTTTATTCAATCTTTAGCCACAGCAACAAAACAGCAAAAAGAAACTACATCCTAAAAATATACTCTCAGCCAATAAATAAAGAAGAAAATCCAACATATCTTGGTGTAAAACTAGACCAAAGACTGTCTCTAAAACACTTTATAGCAGATTTAAAAGAAAAAGCATCACAAAGATTAAACTTAATAAAACACCTAGCAGGAACATCCTGGGGAGCTGAAAAGAAAACCTTAAGACAGTTATACACTGGATATGTCAGATCTGTAATGGATAACTGTCTCTCCATACAAGTAGCTCCCAACAAAACCTATCAATCATCATTAGATAGCATCCAAAACCAAGCCCTGTGGCTAATTAGTGGAGGTATGAGAACTACTCCCACAGCAGCCTGTGAAATAGACTCCAATATTGAACCTCTTAAGTTAAGGCGCAACAGAGCAGCATTAGAAGCTATTGAGAGATACAGAAGGTTGGAGGACGATCATCCAAATAAATTACTAACACAGAGAAATAGGAAAAACAACCAAAAAAAGCAAAGGACTCTGATCCAACTTACTGACGAACTAGCCCTAAAACACCACCTACCCAATAACAGAGAAAAAATAACCAGGTTTTCAAACATTACACCCGGACTAAACTACAAACAACCAACCATCAAAACACATCTACTAAATAACACCTTAACAAAAGAATCTAATCCACTGGAGCTCAAAGTAGGCACGCTTGAAACAATTGAAAGCTATCAAAAAAACAGCTATCCATATTTATACAGACGGATCGGCTTTCAAAGCTACCATCAATGCTGGTCTTGGCGCCTTCCTGGTCTTCCCTAAAAATAAACACTTTGAGATAAGCGCACCCTGTGGCGATTACTGCTCAAACTTCCAAGCCGAAATTGAGGCAATTACCGTAGCACTACAGACAGTGGAAAACAAATTATATGAAGGAGTGCAAGCACCATCAGATATTGTCTTTACAGACTCCCAATCTACTCTGCAAGCACTTAACAGCAGCACCTCAAACAGCCCAAGAGAGTTGACAACACTCATTGTGATAATCCATCAGATGATATCAAAATTTAATATCTATATCACACTACAGTGGATCCCTGGACACATTGGCATCATGGGAAATGAAAAGGCAGATAACCTATCAAAGGCAGGTTCATCTATGGAACAACCAGATAGACCTGTTAACTACCTCACCCTAAGGTCAATGTTAGTCAACAATCACAAAGAGGAGTGGCTCAACCAATGGGCATCAGGAAACACAGGCAGAGCCATGTACAAAGAAATGACTACGCCTAACAAACTGGACAGTATTAACTTCTTCCCCTGCAAAGAACAATCTACAATCTTCCAACTAAGAACAGGACACACACCACTATTAAATTACCACCTGAACAAAATAAACTCCACACAACTACCCCTTTGCAGACACTGCGCCCACCCCTTTGAAACCGTAAACCATATCCTCTTTGAATGCCCCTCCCTAATCCACCTTAGGCAGACCCTACTTCCACTACAGCCCAGCATAACCAACACCCTGTACGGCAGTGCTGAACAACTGAAGAAAACAGCGCACTTTTTTTCCTTGGCACAGTCTGCAAAAGAGCTCACAGCTCAGCAGTACATTATCTGTTGACGGTTTCTCTTCATTTCTCTGTCTTAACTTTTGCCAGTTGAGAGTCTCTTCCATAGACAGTCCCGTCCATTCCTTAATGTTGTCCTCCCATCGTTTTCTTCGTCTGCCTCTCCTTCTTTTCCCTGGTACTGTTCATTGCAGAAAAGTCTTTTGAGATACGATGCCAATACAAAATGTTTAGAAGCTCAAGGGGAAGTCATCATTGTTGTCACAAGATAGAGCCCAGTCTGCCTAGATCTAAATTGATGCAATGCTGATTTTTTTTTCATTGAGCAGGACCAGTCCAGCATTGACGCATTTAAGGATGATAGTGCTTGTCAATGGTTTCTGAAAGACCCCAAAGCACAGTCTCTGGTGAATAATACGAAAAACCCATCGCAGGTTAAGGCCAGGTAATCGTAAATTAGAAATGTGTTCTCTTTCTATTGAACATTTTTTTAACTACCGTAGGCCTAACATTAATGTTTACATTATGTGCATGTCATAGTTCTAGTTGAATCATTTCTGTTCTATCTGCCTATGTTGATGATGATCTAGATTCTAGGCCAAAAAAAAATATTTGATCGCACAAACCCCGATAGAAAAAATCGAAAAACATTCATAAGGGCTTAAGCTTAATATAGAATAAGGGACTAGATTCTTCATTTTTAGAACTGTCATTAATTGAAATTTTCAATTAAATTGGCATTGCGTAATATGGAACTGCATAATTTTTTAAAAAAATGGAAGGTCTATAACATAAGCAAAATGCTATTTAACCTTGGTTAGACCAATATTAGAATAAGACTATGCGTCCATCGAGAAAACATAGAGAAACTAGAACAGGTGCAAATAGAGCCATGCGATTAATAACAAACGAATATTGAATTTGACTAGAATAACATCACGCTCACATCTGCAATATTTTAAGTTTCAATAACCCTGCCTGGTATGGCAATCTGAGCATTAAAAATAAAAATAAACTTTATAGAATCCTAAATGCTGCTGGTAAAATCATTGGCAAAAAAACAAACCCCATTTGTGCTGTTGTTTGAGACAAAAGATCTATAAAAAAAGTTAACAAGATCCTCGAAATAAAGAATCACCCTTTATGTCAGGATTTTGTGATTTTACCGTCACAAAAGAGATACAAGACACCGATGGCAAAGACAAACAGACACAAACACTCTTTTGTTCCCCTGGCAATCAAATCCATAAATAAGAACAATTTTATATAAACTTTGTCACATGTAAATTATGAGTGAGTCTGGTGTGAATGTACACTTTGTTTTCTTATAGTTATAATGTTTTGTGTTTGGTGTAATGCACAAATTGTAAGACAAATTTCCATACAATAAAGATTATTATTATTATTATTATTATTATTATTATTATTGGTAAAATCATTAAATTTAGAGACACTTCAGGACAGAAGACTAAAAAAAGTAAAGTAGCAATGTTACATAAAACATTGAGTCATAAATACTGTTGTAACTCTAAGGCAGGCGCTCAAAGAAACAGTAAACGATGTATTTATTTATTATAAGCATCAACAAATTGTTATACTTACAGTTACTAGTTAGACTTGGACTTCTGCTATAAAGTCACATGAACAAATATGTCTTAAGTTCTAAGAGTCCTACTTCATACCAGAACACAGAACAGACCACCGACACACTTCCCAGTGTCGCTCCAGGTGTCCCAAACAGTTTCCTAGTATCACACAGACTGTTCAGACTTCCATGACTTTTAGCCGGCTCACAACAGTCCTTCTTCCTGTCTAAACATGTCTTCTACTACTTGTGTTGAATGGCGCTCTGATGCGCACCATCAGTGTGGCGAGGGAGCGGAGCTACAACAATACAAAAATGCAGCCTAATAAAATACTCATGCACTACATTGAAACATAGATACGCATAGGACGTAATTATCTTCTTTTTAGAAGGAACGTCTGCCATTTAGGCTCTAAAATAAGATTCCGTCACTACAATTTTAAAAACTATTTCATCCTTTCATAGCATACACGCAATCCACATCATGTGACCATGTGATCCTTCCAGAAATAACACAAATGGGCCCTCTATACCCCTAGTAATTGACTATCTTTTGACGATGACAAAAAATTTGTTTCTGCAGTGACTATGCAGCTGTGCTCTACCCTGGTGGTCATGGGCCCATGTTTGATCTAGCTACTGATCAAGCTATTGGCAAAATCACTGCACAAATTTATGACAATGGAGGAATTGTTGCTGCTGTATGTCATGGCCCAGCAGGTTTGTAGTATAGTCTAGATCTAGTTTTTGAATGTCATGGCCCAGCAGGTTTGTAGTATAGTCTAGATCTAGTTTTTGAATGTCATGGCCCAGCAGGTTTGTAGTATAATCTAGATCTAGTTTTTGAATGTCATGGCCCAGCAGGTTTGTAGTATAGTCTAGATCTAGTTTTTGAATGTCATGGCCCAGCAGGTTTGTAGTATAGTCTAGATCTAGTTTTTGAATGTCATGGCCCAGCAGGTTTGTAGTATAGTCTAGATCTAGTTTTTGAATGTCATGGCCCAGCAGGTTTGTAGTATAGTCTAGATCTAGTTTTTGAATGTCATGGCCCAGCAGGTTTGTAGTATAGTCTAGATCTAGTTTTTGAATGTCATGGCCCAGCAGGTTTGTAGTATAGTCTAGATCTAGTTTTTGAATGTCATGGCCCAGCAGGTTTGTAGTATAGTCTAGATCTAGTTCTTGCATGACATGGCTTTCATACGTCCAGACTGTAAGCTTCTTCAATTCCTCTTAAGTCTTCAAATTTTGATGATTGGTCTACTAATTCCATGTATCGTTTTCTTGTTTTCTGTTATATTTAGCATCTTATCCAATGTATTTAATGATAACGCCATAGACTTATATATTGTTTCTTCACAACACAGACAATGGTTGTGATGGAACCAAATTGTAGATCGTGTCACAAACCTAATTGATATAAAAGTGATAGGCATAATAATGAATTTCTACATCATCTCATTTCTACGACTTAAAAATTTCTTTCCAACTATGCGTTTCTTTATAATTCTGCTATAATTGATTTAAGATCAAATTTGCCCTTTTAGCAGTGTAGATTTCTGTTAGTTTTCCATTCTTCTCTCCTGTATTATCCTTTCAAAGAAGACTTTGAACATGGTGTGAAGAAACAGCAACGTTGTTACAATGAAATTGTCTTTTGTTGAATTATTATTGTATTGTTAATGGTTTTCATTACCTTATCAAGATCCAGAGGGCTTATTCTTTTATTTTAGTTTTTTTTTTTGCTTGAGTTATTCAAGCTCAGAAGCGTAGCTAGGGTGGGGGAAGGGAGAATTTTAAAATCCCCTGGCCCCCACATGAGGTGGGCCCCCAAATGAGTGTTTTTTTTACATTAATTATTACACAAAATGCAGAGGCCCTCAAAGAGTACAAGCCCCTCGGACCCCCCCCCCCTTCCCAATGATCTCGAATTCCTAGCTACGCCACTACTCAAGCTAAAAAATTTTCCTGATCTTAAAACTTTACCATAGGACTAGTTCCAGTTACCCTGGCAAATGGCACATCCATCGTCAAAGGGAAAAAGGTTACTTGCTTTACAAACAGTGAAGAGGATGCTGTGGACCTGTCTAAGTACATGCCTTTTATGCTGGAAACTAGATTGGTCGAATTGGGAGCAACTTTCAGTAAGGCAGACAACTGGAAGGAGAATGTTGTGGTATGGTCACTTGTTTGTTTCACGACAAAAATATACAACATTTAAGATATATATTATTTGCCTAAATCTTTTAGTTCTAACTTCACTTTTTAAATTATTAATTGACTAGCGGCTAGCGCATAGTGGGCATGTGTTATTTTGAATATTTACAAGAGTAATTTAATCTAATTGAAATTTAGTTTTGAGAAAGTGTTGAAAAGTAAGCCTATCAATCTTATGCTAGTTTAAGATCAGTAGTTAATAACTTTGAAGTTTTTTCTTTGTGTGTGTTTTTAGCGGCCCCCGAAAGGGGAAAAGACGGTAAGACGCTATTAGTTTTGTGTGACCTGTCTGTCCGTCTGTCCGTCCAGTTTATATCTCAGAAACTAGAAGAGAAAATGAAAATCGGACATCATGATATTCTAGATCATTCAAAGTTCTGATGCAAAGGCTACTTTTTTCTTGTCCGAAAGTGAACCATCTGATTTTTTAAATTATATATGCAAGCAGATTTTTCAAAAAGTTACACCATTTTTCAATGAAAAACTTCAGGGGAGGCAACTTTTTTTTGTATGCCATGGACTAACTCAAGCTTCATTCAAAGATTCGCGCATAGACATCCCTTAAAGTGGTAGATAACTTCACATTATCTGGGAAGCATAGTATCAAATGACGCATTGCTTTAAAGAGAGGTTGATATGTGATCAGGGATAGTCGTGCTTTTGGACGCCTCCAAGCGAGAGTGTGGCGAAATAAATCGCTCCGCCGGTCTACAAAAATCAGTGTCAACCAAACAGTGGTTCGCTCAACTCTTTGTGGATCTGAGATATGGGTACTTTATAGAAAGCAACTAAGACTTCTTGAACGCCTTCACCACAGACCGCAATACAAACAGCGATATTCTTGCAAAATGGTTTAAGTCTCTTAGGAAAAAATGCGCAATTTTACTTTAATACTAGGTGCACGTTTTACACTATAACGTAGAGATTTTGCATCACTTGATGATTCTTACTAAACCCATAATAATAAGGCTTGTCTTCGAGTCCGAAGATTAGTGAGGAATGCAGTATTTCCCGTGGTTTCGCAGCCCCAGCTACATATTTTGCCACATCCAGGGCAAGTATAACCATTGTCCGCAGGTGGTCGATTTAGATTTTCTTTTCGCGTCTGCGTTTGTCCTCGGCAGCAGATTTTCTTTTGGTCTCAAATGTGTATCCCGCGGCCTTCGTGAGTGACCTCCAGCTGTCTCGTTTGGAGGCCACATACAACCAGTTGCTCTCTTCTATGTCAGCCAAGGAAAGTTGACGCTTAAGCTGGTCTTTGACGCGTTTCCGTGGGGCGCCTCTGTTACGTCGACCACCTTTTAGCTCACCAAAAAAAGACTGCCTTTGGCATACGTTCGTCTCCCATACGGGATACGTGCCCTATCCAGTGCAACTGTCGGACCATAAGAAGTCCCTCTATACTGTCCATACCGGCGTTGGCAAGGACATCGCTGTTTGTAGTACGGTCCTGCCACCGTATGTCCATGATGGAGCGCAAGCATCTTTGGTGAAAGCACTCAAGAAGTCTTAGTTGTTTTCTGTAAAGTGCCCATGTCTCAGAGCCATAATGAATATATTAATTGCAATATTAAATGTCAGAAAGTAACCATTTTAGAAGTTACACTGCAAAGACTTTCTTCCAAGCCTATAATAGCCCAATAGTTTCACACGAAAGAAGCAATGTAAAACGTTAAGACGTGAGCTGTGGTTTTCTATAGGCCTACTGTTGGGGGGACTTTCTATTCTAATCGCCATGTACAATTAAGTATTAAGTAAGTAAGTATTTTGTTTTGCTTTTTTTCTGAGTTAGCAGTATGCCACTTGAATGTGTTCTTTGCATTTCGAGGTGTTTTTGTCATTTACACTAGTTTAAACATTTTAAAACCTCTTAGTTCCATATTATGATAGAACAAATCCATCTTAATCAGCTAGAATTCAGTTGACTAAGATTTTCTGCATTTTGTTATTTTTAAAGTTTTTTTCCTTAGGTTATTGCATATTTATATTGTTTCATTTATAATTTGTATAAAAGATACATATATATTTCTGAGTTTGTTGTTGTTTTTTTTTGTTAACATTTCTTAATCATGCCAGACTTGTTCCATAAAATTAGAAATTTTCAGATTTTTTTAACCAACTAGGTATCTATAATTCAGTCAACTATCATGTCATTGAAATGAAGAAAAATAAAAGAAAGTTGAAGTGAAAAAAATGCTTTTTATAATAGTAACATTTGCATTTTGAAACCCATTTGTAAATAATGAATGAGCATAAAGTTGGGCAACATTCAAAATATTAGATAAAATAAACACCTATAATTATATTTTAAATTTTTTTTCAAAGTTTTAATGTCATTGAATAATAAGTTAAATATTGCTTGCTAACATGAAAAAAAAATTTTTTTTTAAATTTAAAAAAAAAAATAGTTAGGCTGAGCTTAGATGCCATGTAGGAGAGTTTATGGTCAACTGACCACTAAATGTTTCACCTGTTTAATAATTAAATCTAATGTTTCATTATCAAAATATTTTTACTTTTTATTTTGTAATGAAATTTCTAAGATTTTTTTTTCTTTAGAACTAAGTTTAGCTTACTGTTTTAAAAATGTGCTAGTTTTACAAAATATAAAAGTGCACCAGCCACTTCTTCTGGCCTCTTAGTTCTAGGAAATGTTTCTAATAACAATGGGTCCACAAAACAGTTGCATTTCTGCCATGATCATACTTCCCTATTTAAAGATAAAAATAATTGAGATTATCTTACATTTATTTGACTGACAGATATTTTATTCAATATAGTTTTTAAATGACTATCTATTTCTATGATATATGATCAATTAATCAAATTTTCAATTCAATTCAAATGATCTGTTGATTCCTGGACAAAAAAAAAACAAATTGAGTGATGGCTAGTTCCATTAAGAGTATTTACTTTGTTTTGTTTTTAATATACCGGTACTTTAATATTTAAATAATTTAATTATTTTCTTTTTTTTTTTTTTTTAAATATAAATTAACAAAGCCAAATTAATTTTCTTTCAAAAAGGTGGATGGAAAACTTATAACTGGACAGAATCCTGCATCTTCAGCATCTCTTGGTAAAGCCCTAGTCTCACTGCTTCAGTAACTTGCTGGTACTATATATTATTTGTTTCGCTCTTTTCTTTATATGTTTTAATATTTGAATGACATATTTTGTTTACATTTTGAATAAAATGTTTTTATACATCAAAATTGTGAAATAATGCTGATGTATTTTAATTTTTATACATCAAAATTGTGAAATAATGCTGATGTATTTTAATTTTTATACATCAAAATTGTAAAATAATGCTGATGTATTTTAATTTTTATACATCAAAATTGTGAAATAATGCTGATGTATTTTAATTTAGTGACATATACAAGCCTATTGTTAACTAAAGTTATTTAGATACAAGTTGTTTTTGTTTTTGTTTAACATTTGTTCATATTGTTATGATTAATGTTGTTTAAAGTTGTCTTAACTATAACCCTTCCTGCATCTAAAGTAGGCTATTTATGCTTGTGAACAAATCTACATATTTTAGCAGTGCCCTTATCAGGCTTGCAACTGTTTCTACCAGTTAAGCAGGATATTGTCAACCTCTGAAGACAACTTTAAAAGAAAAATTGGACTGCTGCCACTATTTCTAATATTTTAAGAAAATTTTAATTTCGTGTAACTTCAACATTATAAAGATTAGAGAAGCATTTAGTCCATTTCTTCTAATAAATATTTGCCTTTTTTTTGTCTACCATGGTAGTGTGTGTAACATGGTAATTCAACACAGAATGTGGTTAAGCAGTTTTGTTTTCATAAGAATTAGTTTTAGTTGGTCTCAACTAAGCAGGTAAACAGGTTAACTTTATAAAAAAAACAACTGTGGACTGAATGGTATAAGAAAGAAAGTTTTAGTAATACATTCCAAGTACCCATAAAAAGACATGACAACTTCCTTATTATCATGAACCCAGTGTTTCCTGCATTAAACATGACAGCTTGAACCGACGTTTTGTAAATTTCAAATACAATATGCAGTCTGCTGAAGTTCATCAAATTAATAAAAGTTAAGTGAACTAATTGTTATCCTCATCATAGATAAATTTTTGATTTATAAAATCATATCTAGCAAGATAGCTCCAAAAGGTTTCATATTTGGCTGAACCAATCAAAAAAGAAAATGCTATAATATAATTAGAATGTAGCCTGTGTGTTACCAAGTAGAAGAAGATTTTTTTCTAATCCCTTTAAAAAGTACTTGCAAGTATGTATCCTAAAAAGTTTTAGAGGAAAAAAAGACAAAACCAACTCATTTTAGCCTGAGAACTTTAATGGAGAATTACAAAGACAAGAGGAAATGAGTGTGAAAAAAACAAATGAAAACCATTTAAATACCACAATGAGTTAATGAGTGTTAATATAATATTTAAAAAAAAATATACATAATATATAAAATAAAATACACACAGTTCAAAACAGGCTAAATAGAAGAAACCAAAGCCCCTAATATTTTTTATAAGTTATTTTTTAAAACAGAATTTTCAGGGCTTTTTTTTTTTTTTTTTTTTAAAAAAAATAAAATAAAATAAAGTATTGAAGGCAAAATAGAAGGGTTGCAAGGGTGGGGTATTACATAACATTGGTATTAAACACAGTGTATAATTAACACCAACACAAAAGGCTACACACAGCACATCAGAGCTCATATATCAATGTAAGCTTGATCAACAGAAATGTCTGACATGACTATTAAGCTGACAAATGCTCTGCTTGAAAAGCTACATTAGACTGAGAGAAGGAGGTAGGAGCAACACTTCATAGAATATCAAATATAGATATTGCATTTGTCTTTTCTCTTTTGTTACACATCTGTTATAAGCATCACAATGGATCATCTCAGAAAATCATCTCATTAGAGATGTCTCTCGAGATTGAGAGGTAGTTTTGTTATTAATGCTAACTCAGATTATGACAAGTTCAATCTTACTAAAGAGTTCAAGCTCAGATTATGCTAAACCATACAACACATTTTTTTTTCTATCATGATCATTTTACTTTAGAGGTAATCTTTTCTCATTGCTCCATTAGCAAAATATAGTTTGCTGGAAAATAAATCTAAATAAGTAAAATTTTTATTCTGCTTTTGGCTTTGCTTTTTCCTAAACAGTTGATGGCATTATAATTTCTTCAACTTTGATTTCAGACTTAATGAGTTGGGCTTTTTAGTTTTTTGTTTTTTTTACATTTTGTAATGGAAGACTAATTATTTTTGTTTTTTACATTTTTTCTAGAGATCTAGTTAAAGACAAGTAAAACCTCAACTTTCTATTTTAAAAAAATATGCTGAATAATCAGAAAAAAAAAAAAAAAAATTTTGTGACAATACACCTTTGGCTGCTATTACATGTTCCTAATTGTATATTGTCATACATATTCATACACATTTTCTGAGTACTAGTAACTACTTATGACAACAATTATGAGGTTTTTCAAGATAAGAATAACTGTATGCTTTAATTTTAAAAGGACATTAATCACAGTGAATATAGGAAGGATATTATAAACTTTTTTTTAGTTTTGAGGGAGGTAGATAGAGAGCCCTAATGTGCTGTGGTAAGT
>JAZGLO010002490.1:0-26518 GCA_036873155.1 Biomphalaria sudanica | reverse complement strand
ACTTTAATAGTTGAATAAATAACAGCCAATACTGTACAATTGGCAACACGTACACTGTACAAATACCTCTCCGATAACACCGTACCGCCGTATCAACTCTTGCACTTGCCCTTTCCGTCTCGTTCCGGGCTTGCACTGGGTTCAACAGTTCAGGACTGACTTCACACACTAGGTTCGTTGTGTCGGACTCGATCACAGACCAAGATCAAGACGCCAGTCGTCTCAGCTGTACTTGACAGCACTCCGCACTGAACCGTCGTAATGCTCCGTACAGAACCACACCGCTGAACTGTGCTGTAGTCGACCGTGTTCTGAGCTCTGTCGTGAACCTTGCTGTATTGAGCCCCTTTTCTCGACCGTCTTGACTGCGACACCTCCGCTCTTATATAGGGTCCCTACTGGCCTTCTCGAACCGGACAGAACGCCGCTCGACGTTTCTAGGTGGTCAGATGACTACAATTCTCGTGACGCTCCTGAGCTCTGTTCACGACGCGATCCTTCCCGAACCACCATGTTGACACTCGTCTCGGCCGACCGTCGTAACTCGTCACGGTTGACCGCTCGTCTAGCGCTGGCCTGGGGCGATTTGCGTCGGCTGACTACATTCACACCACTACCCCTCTCTGTGCCACCACCAGGTTTTTAACAATATTAATATTCTCGCGACATAAGTAGAAGCTTAAGAAACTTTGCATTCAATATAATCTACTGTAGGGAAATTGTTACATTGTTTCGTTTTTAGCGACCCCCCCAAAGGGGAAAAGACGCTATTAGTTTTGTGTGAAACGTCTGTCCGTTCGTCCCGTTTAGATCTCGTAAACTAGAAAATTTAGTGAAAATCCGACATCATAATATTTTAGTCCATTCAAAGTTCTGAAGCAACAGCTACTTTTTTCTTTTCTAAAAGCGAAAAAAATCTCATTTTTTAAATCACTTATACAAGCAGGCTCTTTAGTAGGTGGGCCACAATTTGAACACATTTATGCAAATGGTTGTAGATTTTTCGTAAAAAAAAATATTTTTTTGTACATTTTTTTGCTACGTTATGTAAGTTCTGTACTATTAACTGCTACATTTACCCCAAAAAATGTTTACTTTTTTTAAAGAAAAAAATCTATTTTGTATGCATATAAGTTAAAAATAATTTAAAACAATAATTAATAAGAAGTTTTTCGTATTATCGGGTGAACTGCAGCGCCATTCTGCAGGTTCGCATTTAACTTCACATTCACTTTCACCAATCCTTAGGTCTGCTGGACCGCTGGGGCACCACACAAGATCTGTCAACATTCTTTCTCCTTTCTTCTCTGACATTTGTCTTGGATATAATTTAATTCTGATATTCTTTCTGAAAATATTGATACCTGCGTTTGTACCTGCCTGGGTGCACCACTTCGGGGGCCGATTTTGAGTTTGTGTTTCCACACAAACTGTCTTTGTAACCTTGTTTTTTTTTTGTTTTTTTTTTATGTTTAGGTAACGTAATGACAATGAATTCTTAACAACGATGCAGTGTGTTCGCCTTTGTCTGAGTACATTTGTCACTCAATGCGTCGTTCGAGCATAAAAGAAGCCTTAAATCTTATCTTATCTTACATTTCTATGACTTTTTTACAGTAATCCTAATTACTGCATTAGTGGCATTCCTTGCAGATATTTACTTTTTTGCTTAGAAGAGTTACACCTTTCCCCTTGAATTAATCAAATTAGCAATGACAAATTATAAGCATATATATCTTTCAAAGCAAGCCTCGTTACAAATAATTAGCATTAACGCCTTGCTGAACATATTGTTATGCAGTATACAATTACAGTAGAACGTCGTTTATCCGACTCAATTGGGACCGGACACCGTTCGGATACGCGATTGTTCGGATAACCGAAAACCGAAGCGATCCATGCAGTATATGCAACCGGACACTATACGAATATTGAAAATCATCACATGCGGGACACGTGCGTGAAGAACGAGCAAAATAGGTGACAAATGTCGCAATTTTACCTTTATTGTGGAAAATAATCACTTATTTTTCGTATTCATACAGTGTATGTGCATCACAGTACATGTGGTTGATAAAAAAAAAAACAAAAAAAACTGGTCCGGATATTTGACGCTCCGGATAATAAACGTTCGGATAAACGACGTTCTACTGTATATTCTGATTCTTTTAAATGCTGTATTGTCAATTGTTTGTAATGAATAACACAGTGTACTGAGTATCTCGGGGAAACAAACAGCTAGCCACGGCTAACGTAGAAGAAGAATGCCCAGACAGACAGACAGACAGATAGATAGATAGACAGACAGATAGATAGATAGATAGATAGATAGATAGATAGATAGATAGATAGATAGATAGATAGATAGATAGATAGATAGATAGACACAGACAGACAGACAAATCGATAGATAGATAGATAGATAGATAGATAGATAGATAGATAGATAGACACAGACAGACAGACAGACAAATCGATAGATAGATAGATAGATAGATAAATAGATAGATAGATAGATAGATAGATAGATAGATAGATAGACACAGACAGACAGACAGACAAATCGATAGATAGATAGATAGATAGATAGATAGATAGATAGATAGATAGATAGATAGATAGATAGATAGATAGATAGATAGATAGACACAGACAGACAGACAAATCGATAGATAGATAGATAGATAGATAGATAGATAGATAGATAGATAGATAGATAGATAGATAGATAGATAGAAATGGTTAATTAAAATACCTTGCCAATCAATACTTCCGTATTCTGTCCACCGGATACACCTAAAGCTTGCTATTTATAGATTTGCCTTCATGTATGAAATCTCCCATACATTAAGATTTTAACCTAGATCTCTAGGATCATTAATGATACGTTGATTAACTCTTGAACTCTAGGCGACTTAGGAACTATTCTTTATGTTAGTTCTTCCGCTATTTTAGGCCAGATTTCTCTCACAAGGGAAACCATAGTACATTTGCAGGCGTTTAGTCAGTACAAAAATATTCGCCATGACTCCAAAAGTTCAAGGCTTACCACGTGCCATTTTAGAAAGAGGGAAAAAGAAAGGTGGCTAGACAAAAACTAAAGGGAAATATTCCCAGGAGACAGAACAAACAAACAAAGACAAAGGAAAGCTTTCTTATTGGTACCACGAGAATTGTGAACCTAGTGTTTCTCCGTGCAACACCCTCTTTTTTGTAGGTTTTAGTACTATGGCCTGGCCCTATTTTTTTTTGTAGTCAATATAGTAAACGCCCTTTTCCGACAATATTTTGGGGGAGAGAGAGAGAGAGAAGTGAAATAGTCTGCAGATTTGTAAGGTTAAAAATAAATCGGGGGACATGTTGACCTCTGTGGTCTTACTAGCACATAAAGTTCATGAAGTCTTGTTAGTTTAATGGTACAGTTCCTGCGAGTGTTCGAACGTGTGTGTGTGTGTGTGTTTCTTTTTTTTTTTTTTTAATATTGTAAAGGTGTGTAGTCTTCGTGCACACAACGGCACTTACACATAGAGGCTTACATAGGAGCTAGCAGAAAGGACTCGTTTAATACGTCGTTAGCAGTCGAAGTTAAGATCGTAAAGTAATATTTTAAATAAATGTCACTTGACGTGATTGGATTAGGTCTCTTCTCACTCATCAATTCAATTGGGAAAGGGGAGAGAATTCCATCTTAAGCTAAATCCAATAATTAATTCGCGTGTAGTTCTGAGATAAGAAAGCGCAACTTTTTTTTGGCAAACAAACACAACGCGAAGCATGTAAGCACTATCTTCTGACCTTTCAAGTCTGACATGGTTGAGAACAAAAGTACAAGGGCAGTAATACGGAGAAAAACGCTGTGCAATTTGTGTGGCACTGTCTCTCTAGTAGGGCATCACGTGACAAGTTCAGCTTCTTTGTTGAAAGTAAAAAGTCTTTGAAGTCACTGAAACATGTCGGGCTAAACTTAACATTTAGACTTTGATCATCTCGTGTCTCCATAAAGATCTGTCACTGGCAATGTCTGAAGCCTTTTTCCCAGCCGGTGTCCACTACTCTGAGGCCCTCCATGAAAGTGTGGCGCCAAGTTATACAATGACGTACCTGTTTGCGCTTTCCTCGTATTGGGCTCCGTGTGGCTAAAATTAGCTAACTGTTATAGATATGTTCATAATATTGATATAGTTGTCTTGCTTCAGATATAGTTGTCTTGCTTCAGATATAGTTGTCTTGCTTCAGATATAGTTGTCTTGCTTCAGATATAGTTGTCTTGCTTCAGATATAGTTGTCTTGCTTCAGATATAGTTGTCTTGCTTCAGATATAGTTGTCTTGCTTCAGATATAGTTGGCT
Source organism: Biomphalaria sudanica (assembly GCA_036873155.1). NCBI lineage: Eukaryota > Metazoa > Mollusca > Gastropoda > Planorbidae > Biomphalaria > Biomphalaria sudanica. Next base: position 22,170 of record JAZGLO010002490.1, on the reverse strand, counting down.
TGCTTCAGATATAGTTGGCTTGCTTCAGATATAGTTGGCTTGCATCAGATATAGTTGTCTTGCTTCAGATATAGTTGTCTTGCTTCAGATATAGTTGTCTTGCTTCAGATATAGTTGTCTTGCTTCAGATATAGTTGTCTTGCTTCAGATATAGTTGTCTTGCTTCAGATATAGTTGGCTTGCTTCAGATATAGTTGTCTTGCTTCAGATATAGTTGGCTTGCTTCAGATATAGTTGTCTTGCTTCAGATATAGTTGTCTTGCTTCAGATATAGTTGTCTTGCTTCAGATATAGTTGTCTTGCTTCAGATATAGTTGGCTTGCTTCAGATATAGTTGGCTTGCTTCAGATATAGTTGGCTTGCTTCAGATATAGTTGTCTTGCTTCAGATATAGTTGGCTTGCTTCAGATATAGTTGTCTTGCTTCAGATATAGTTGGCTTGCTTCAGATATAGTTGGCTTGCTTCAGATATAGTTGGCTTGCTTCAGATATAGTTGGCTTGCTTCAGATATAGTTGGCTTGCTTCAGATATAGTTGACTTGCTTCAGATATAGTTGGCTTGCTTCAGATATAGTTGGCTTGCTTCAGATATAGTTGGCTTGCTTCAGATATAGTTGACTTGCTTCAGATATAGTTGGCTTGCTTCAGATATAGTTGGCTTGCTTCAGATATAGTTGGCTTGCTTCAGATATAGTTGGCTTGCTTCAGATATAGTTGGCTTGCTTCAGATATAGTTGGCTTGCTTCAGTCGTAGAATGAACATGGTTCATCTTGTAGAGCTCTTGTGATTTGTAGAGTCAGATTTTATAAAGGGGGGTGAAGGGATGGTTTGTAATTCTCAAGCCTTGCCATGTAATGGGGCGATGGGGGTTTCGGGATGGTTAGCAAGCCTTTTTCACAACCCACCACGTGCAGGTACACTCGCTAGAGCATACAGTGGTAGCTCACTGGGAGCTCGTTCTTGGCCTATCCACTTCCCCGGGCGGACGTTTCCACGGAGGTGCCACCATGAGGCGACGGGAGCTGGTAATCCTCCGGGATTTGCCTGAAGATTCTTCCTTAACTACTGGTTTTTCCTGCTGATTTTTCCTAAGCTACTGGCTTTGTCTGCTGATTCTGATTCTATCTAAGCCACCGACTGTGTCTGATTACTTTACCTATACCACTGGCTGTGACTAATGTCTAAAATACTGGCTGTTTCTTGTAATTCTAGCTAAGTAACTGTTAGTGTATCATAATTCTGATCATATCAGCGATTGTGTCTGATGACTGCCTGGGAGAATGATATTCGCGCTGACCTGTCGATCAGTGGTCTCATTGGTTCCGGATTTGAACCTCCAACCGGCTAGGTTGTAAGTATCTTCAAACCTGAAGGAACATCCGAAACATGGAAAAAAAAAAACAACAAAAAAAACAAAACATTGGTGCCTGGTGCTTCCACATAAGTCGCTGGCTGTGTCTTGAGTGTCTACCTGTGTCTGTTGACTTATGCTCTCTGTCAAAATTTAATCAATTTTAATTTGGACCAGGCAGTAAGTTATTCAATCAGACTTTAGTTTTCTTTATTGTTAATATCCAGGATATTGTTTTTGGTTTTCTAAAACTCTCTATGGCTCGCAGTATGAAGGCAACGCATCAAATAGTGACTTTACTTAATTTAAAGAAATCGGTCCATTAAGAAAATTACTTTTAGAGTCTCGCCGTTGACGGGGTGGATTTTTGTATTGCCAATGATTCTCAAACAGATGCACAAAGACTTTTTTCCCCTTCTTTCTCGGTTTTATTGCTGGCTCACACTTCGATTAGGCACAAATCGTCTGCTAACTCTTCAATGTGACCAGGAAAACGAAATGAATGCATGCTATTCTATTTTGAAAGTTAAATTAGCATTGACTAAAATGATTTGCCAATCTGGCAGTAAAATAAATCATTACAAAAACAAAACCTGAATCAACCGAGAAAACCAACGACAAGGTAGATTTTAAATCTCTGATTAACATGCTTGACACAAGGATAGGCGTAGGATGTAATTATCTTCTCTTTTGAAGTAATGTCAGTAATTTATAAGATAAGATAAAATCTAAGTTCACTTTTTAGTGTCAAGTAAAATTACTCAACATTTGAGAATCTTCTTCGCGTCCAATGCTATTGCGCATGCGTGTTGAGTGTCCAATACTTGAGTCGGTCTTAAAAAAAAAAAAAAGGAGTTACCGGAAGTTATCTGCTCCCTCTTAAGATTTCAAGAAAGGTAAGAGAGTAATGGCTTATCAGCATCTGTCATAAAAATTAAATGCCGGCTTGATATAAACATTGTGTCTCAGGGAGGATGGGTTTGGGCATATGAATTTCATTTCTATAAAACAACTGATCTTGCCGTCTGCTCTCTAGGTCTCGTAAAAGTATTAGGCTGGAATTAGATCTACACACGTGCTCTCTCTCTCTCTCTTTCTCTCTCTCTCCCCTCGTGAGCACCAACACATCGCAACTTAAAAGAGCAGATATCAAGGGGGGGGGGGGGGAGGGAAGGGAAGGGAAGTAGCACTGTCGTCATTTGCCGAACTCTTGTGCAGCAGACGTGGCACAACACCGGTTCCAAACCACGTATATGTGTGTAGCCCTGTGATGTGCGCGCTGCGTGCTTGTGTGAGTGAAAAAAAAATGAGCGAATAACCGGTGAGAGGTGGGTTTAGTACCAAAAAGTAGTTCCTTGAATCCAGAAATACTCAGCAAGTTTGGAGCAGACTTCCGCCGTTGGATTGTAAAAGAAAATATTTAAATAAAAAAACAACAACATCAGTCCACCAATGCAAAACCATGTATCATACAATGATAATATTAGTTCCTATTTCTGTATCATACAATGATAATATTAGTTCCTATTTCTGTATCATACAATGATAATATTAGTTCCTATTTCTGTATCATACAATGATAATATTAGTTCCTATTTCTGTATCATACAATGATAATATTAGTTCCTATTTCTGTATCATACAATGATAATACTGGTTCCCAGTTCATCCCTTTGTATGAATCTTTTTTTTCTTTTTATCTCCATTACAGAAGCATCTATCTTATGGCCACTACTGTTTGCGGCAGATATTGAGTAATATTGAGTAATACAATATTAAGCTTACGGTATAACGATAATAATAATTCAGACACATGCAAAATAATGATGATAATAATAAGGACTCAGGTCCTTTCCCCGTCAGACTTAGGTCTGTTAGACTCGGGTCTGTTAGACTGGGGGGTTTGATGAGCTTTCAAAATAAACCAGGCACGTGCGACGCGCTCGCGCTGTCTCGAGGCATGAGTTCGGCATTTCCTCTTTTTCCTTCTCTGTTCCTCCTTCTCTACCCCCCCTCTCATGGAGCACAGCACACCGTGTTATGTGTGAATCCAGGTGAACGCCGGTACACCCCTATGATCCCACTGTACATTGCGTATAAATAGATCTCCATAAACTATGTCACTACATAATTTGAAAAGAAAATATTCCCCTATACCCAATAGATCACTTGATCCCATCGCGCCTACAGGGGAGATGTCGCGCAGAACAGAAACAGGCGATTTGTGGCAAGGTGTGATTCCCGCTGAAGCATAAGACATGCTTCAAGCATTGCTTGATCGATACGCATATTTTGTGGCCTTCCACTTGTTCAGTATCCTGAGTGTATGGAATTGTTTGCACTCGTTGTTGAGTGATTGGTAAGTGCTCTGACCAGGTGGCCAAAGTGAAGTCTTAAATTCGTAAAGCGCTATAGCCACCAATCTTCGCCCAGAAATCATCGTTCTTTGTGTGATTTTGATTACTTTGTACTTCTTTTCTTTATTGGCCCGCTTATTTCAAAAGTCGATTACTTTCACCTTTATTGCGATTTAAAAACAAAATGTGCTGCTGGTATCGGTACCAGGATTCAAGGGAGAAGATAAAGGGCATCCGTTACAGAAAGCCTGAGCACTAGCCAGCAACTTCACAACTTGTGGGCATTTTAGACCAATAGCTCGTTGCAGCGTCGTACAGGCCTGTGACGTGGCAACAAGCTATTGGTTTAAACTGCCCACAGATTGAGACGTTGCAAGTCAGTGTTCAGGCCTTCCATTATGATTGGTCTCGATTCGTCCCGGATCTCCTCTGAAAAAAAGGTCTTCAATAATTTTAAAAAAAAAAATGCAAGCAAAAAAAAATAATTAAAAAATCATAAGTTAAAAAAAATAAGAAGATATGATTATGTTTAATCATGTTAATAATCGTTTACAAACTAAAAATGACTAAAATTAATTTATTAAAAAACTCTTTTTCGCTCCTGGACAAGGATAACAGTTCCAGAGAATAAAAAATTGAGTGCATGACTATAAGCTTGAAATAGTTCTTCACTAATATACTTCGAGGTTGTGAGGTTCCTAACTATTATTGTATATTTATAAGATAGCTGGCTGCCATTTTTTAAAGAGACTTTTTCGGTAACTACCTGGCACAGTGTATATATGCAAGAAAAAGATTAGATAGAAAGAAAGAGATAGAGAGAGAGAGAGAGAGAGAGAGAGAGAGGGAGAGAGAAATAGGATGTATTTCTTACTATGATGTTTGGTAGTGTGTGAACATTTGTCTATGACAGATTCTATTAACTGTGACTTTGACATTCAGTCGGATCTAGTTAGCTGTGACACAACATCAACACCAATGCTGCCACACATTTATACCCAGAAAACCACATGTGTGATCGCTGGATTGGGGGGGGGGGGGGGGGGAACCTACTCTTCAAACACAGAGGAACGAACACGCATACACATAGGACTCAAACAGGTCTGAAACTGTTGACTTCTAGGTCTTTTTATATAAGAGACAGGACAATAGTAGGTTTAAACCTATAGAATACTAGGTATTTTATATAAGATACAGGACAACAGAAGGTTTAAACCTATAGAATACTAGGTCTTTTTATATAAGATACAGTACAACAGTAGGTTTAAACCTATAGAATACTAGGTCTTTTTATATAAGATACAGTACAACAGTAGGTTTAAACCTATAGAATACTAGGTCTTTTTATATAAGATACAGTACAACAGTAGGTTTAAACCTATAGAATACTAGGTCTTTTTATATAAGATACAGGACAACAGTAGGTTTAAACCTATAGAATACTAGGTCTTTTATATAAGATACAGTACAACAGTAGGTTTAAACCTATAGAATACTAGGTCTTTTTATATAAGATACAGGACAACAGTAGTTTTAAACCTATAGAATACTAGGTCTTTTTATATAAGATACAGAACAACAGTAGGTTTAAACCTATAGAATACTAGGTCTTTTATATAAGATACAGGACAACAGTAGGTTTAAACCTATAGAATACTAGGTCTTTTTATATAAGATACAGAACAACAGTAGGTTTAAACCTATAGAATACTAGGCCTTTTATATAAGATACAGGACAACAGTAGGTTTAAACCTATAGAATACTAGGTCTTTTATATAAGATACAGGACAACAGTAGGTTTAAACCTATAGAATACTAGGTCTTTTTATATAAGATACAGAACAACAGTAGGTTTAAACCTATAGAATACTAGGTCTTTTATATAAGATACAGGACAACAGTAGGTTTAAACCTATAGAATACTAGGTCTTTTTATATAAGATACAGAACAACAGTAGGTTTAAACCTATAGAATACTAGGTCTTTTATATAAGATGCAGGACAACAGTAGGTTTAAACCTATAGAATACTAGGTCTTTTTATATAAGATACAGAACAACAGTAGGTTTAAACCTATAGAATACTAGGTCTTTTTATATAAGATACAGAACAACAGTAGTTTTAAACCTATAGAATACTAGGCCTTTTATATAAGACACAGGACAACAGTAGGTTTAAACCTATAGAATACTAGGTCTTTTTATATAAGATACAGAACAACAGTAGGTTTAAACCTATAGAATACTAGGTCTTTTATATAAGATGCAGGACAACAGTAGGTTTAAACCTATAGAATACTAGGTCTTTTTATATAAGATACAGAACAACAGTAGGTTTAAACCTATAGAATACTAGGTCTTTTTATATAAGATACAGAACAACAGTAGTTTTAAACCTATAGAATACTAGGCCTTTTATATAAGACACAGGACAACAGTAGGTTTAAACCTATAGAATACTAGGTCTTTTATATAAGACACAGCACCAATACATACATTATTTTAGCTTGTTAAGTTCTTTGCAAATTGATGTTCACTAGATGTAAAGCTGCAAATTGATGTTCACTAGATGTAAAGCTATTCGCAAGTTCCCGCATAGAAAGTTTTCATTTGTACAACGATTAAAGATCAACCTTGATCTAGTGCTAAGCTACAAAATGTCAAGTTTGGTTAATATCACTAAATCATGTCAAGATGTGGCGCCAATGTTTCCATTGGCTACTTTTCTGATCACGTGACTGTTCAGACGTAGAAACAGCTTGTTTGTCTTCAAAAAAAGAAGAGCATTATGATAATGTAAGTAGCACTTTCGCTAATTAAAAACACATTTGTGTTTCCACTGGGCGGCCAGACAAAATGGCACATGTCTGAGGAGGGCTACAGGTACCTACTCAAACTGAGATGCGATGTACATAAGTAACAGATCTATAAAGTATCTGGAGCAGTAAGACTGAAGAAGACAGGAGTTACACAATTTAGTGCAGATATTGCAAATGTAGGCCTTATATTTCATGACCTGACAACAAAGAATTCCGTCCGATTAAGCAAAAGATATATGAATATTTAGTATAGGTATTTAGCCGGGAATAATTCTCTCCACATTGTTTTCAACTTTGTTATCGTGAAGATCTTTATTACAAGAACTTTAACTAGGACGACTAAAAATACACAGTCAGATAAAAGCAGTAGCCAATACAAAAACCAAAAGAAAAATCTTACTCTGGAATAAATGTAACCTAACACAACTACACCAAGCTGCATTAAACTTTCAACAAACATTCTTATTAGAAAAAGACATTAACCAACCAGTCGATGACCTCTGGAATTTCATTAAAAACCATCTTAAAAGCATTATAGAAAATCATATACCAACTAAATACACATCAAACAAAATAAATAAATGCTGGTTTAATAATAGACTAAAGAAGCTTTGTAAACAGAAGGAAAACCTATATAGAAAATTTAAAGAAACCAAGGCAGAAAGAGTTTACAAAAAGTATATAAAAATTAAACACCTAACCCAAAAAGTAAGCAGACAGCTGCAGAGTGAATACATAAACAATGTAATATCTAAAGATAACAACAAAAACCTATGGTCATACATTAAGTCTAAGAAAATGGAAACAACAGGCATAGCGCCATTAAAAGATGAACATAACATAATACATAATGATAATGAAACTAAAGCAAACATCCTAAACAAATACTTTGCATCAGCATTCTCAGCCCCAGGAGACAAAGACATATTTCTTAATTTGAACCAAGTAGACAACATAGAAGATTTAGTAGTACAAGAAAATGGAATTAAAAAACTATTAGCCAACACCAAACCAAATAAAGCGTCTGGACCTGATGGTATTCCAGCTAGATTACTCAAAGAACTAAGCAATGAGCTAGCCCCAGTGTTCAAAATACTCTTTCAGGCATCGCTTAACCAGGGCAGAGTACCAAAGGACTGGAAAGAAGCTAATGTCACCCCCCTATTTAAAAAAGGAGAAAAATCTGATCCAGGAAACTACAGACCAGTATCACTTACCAGCATCACATGTAAAATACTAGAACACATAATATGTAGCAACATCATAAACCACTTAGACAAACATAATGTCCTCACCCCATACCAACATGGCTTTAGGAAATATAGATCATGTGAAACACAACTAATAGGACTAATTGATGATTTCTCAAAAGGTTTAGATAATAGTGAACAAATAGATGCTATCTTACTAGATTTTTCCAAGGCTTTTGACAAAGTTCACCACCATAGTTTGCTTAAAAAATTAAAATATTTCGGCATTAACGGTCCACTGCATCAGTGGATTAAAGATTTTCTGATAGGGAGAGAACAAACTGTAATAATAAATGGCTCTAAATCAACACCAATAACAGTAAACTCAGGTGTACCTCAAGGAACAGTCTTGGGTCCACTACTATTTTTAATTTACATAAATGATTTACCAAATTGCATTAGTTCAGGAACAAAAGTCAGATTATTTGCAGACGACTGCATAATATATAGAACAATAAAAACAAAACAAGACACAGATATTTTACAAAGAGAATTAGATGAATTACAGAAATGGGAATCAAATTGGAGCATGTCTTTCCACCCAGAAAAATGTCAGTTGTTAAGAGTAACAAAAAAAATTAAACAAATTAATTCCACTTATCTTATTCATGGCAAACCAGTAACACAGACTAAAAACTCAAAATACCTAGGTGTTATAATAAATGAAAAACTGTCATGGAATCCACATATTGATGAAACTATAAAAAAATCCAACAAAGCATTAGGGTTTATTAAAAGAAATTTCTATAAATCAAATAAGAACATAAAACTAAAATGTTATTTAACCTTGGTTAGGCCAATAATAGAATATGCATCCACCGTGTGGGACCCCTCAACTCAAGAAAACATTAAGAAACTGGAACAAACACAAAATAGAGCAGTGAGATTCATAACAAACGAATATTCACATTTGACTAGGGTAACACCATTAGTAAAATCACTAAATTTAGAAAGCCTTCAGGACAGAAGACTCAAAAGTAAAGTAGCAATTATACATAAAACACTGAACCATAATCTTCAAATACAAAAACAAAATTTAATAAAATACTCTGAAAGACACAAAAATAAAGGCACATTCCTCGTCCCATATGCTAGGACAAATTTGTACAAATACTCCTTCTTCCCTAGTGCTATTAGAGCATGGAATGGGTTGCCTGAGCTAGCCAGAAAAACCAGTGACTTGGCAGAATTTAAGTCATTGGTTAATATGCATGACTAAATGCATGACGCGTAGGACGTAATCATCTTCTTTTTTGAAGTAACGTCTGTATTATATAAGATAAGATAAGACTAGAGTCGTGTCTTCTTATCTTATACATTTCAGACGTTCATTCAAATTAGATAATAATTAATTACTTTCTACTCGTATCCATGTGTTAATCTAGTGCATGTTAATCAGAGACATAAACTCTACTTAATCATTGGTTTTCCTGGCTGATTCAGGCAACCCATTCCATGTTCTAAAGGCACTAGGGAAGAAGGAGCACTTGTATGAACTTGTTCCACCATATGGAATAAGAAATGTACTTCTCCGAGTATTTTATTAGAGTGTTTTGTATTTGTAAGTTATTGTTAAGTGTTTCATGTGTTATAGCTACTTTACCTTTTAGCCTTCTGTCCTGAAGTGTCTCTAACTTTAGTTTTATTAATGACGTCACTTTAGGCCACCGTGTATATTCATTTCTTATAAACCTCACGGCTTTCTTGTTTCTTGTTGAAGGTTACACTAACTAAGGTTAAATAGCATGCATAATTTGTAAACATTTCCGTGAATAAAACCTAATGCTTTAACCAGGTTATGTAGCTCGCTGACGATTTCTTTAATTAACTCCAGTCAAGTTGTTTAAAGCTGGGGGGTAAAGGGTTAACTAAATAGATTTAAACTTTGAAATGTATCAATATCTCTTTCCATAACATTATATACAAGTCTAAAAAAAATAATGCAACTTGGCATATAGGTTAGTGCTATTGCTACCCATGAACTCAAGCATACTTTGTATAGACACTTCTCTCCCTTGTCACACCCTTCACATGACTGAGCATTAAATTAAACACCAATTTCTTTGGTAGACATTTTATTGGTTACAGCTTGCATCCAAACATATTTGCATATATTAACATTCTGGTAACAAAATCCTCAAAGAAAACTTCAACAGGCTGAAATAAATCATCTGTAGTCCTGGGTTCTACACAGTAACAGATTGGTACAATACAAGGAAATAATACTGAGTGTATTTATATAAGTACTTCTGCCATTACTAACACCCTGTTTACACTGGCAACATATTTCTCAACATTAATTCTCTGTTTACAAGGGGTAGACTAGAAAAGTCTTACAAATTACTTGATAGTTACACAACTCAATGACAGTAATCTGCTCAAACAGAAAGTACAAGTCTTGTAAGTGCTTATATAGAGAACACACCTGTAGGTGTGGGTATGTGTATGTGGGTATGGTTCAATTCAACTAAAAATAGTTGAGAATAATTAAACATGAGAGAGAAGTCTGGAATAAAATGTTTTATGAGGAGGCTGATGGGATGTGTGAAATGGTAACTTACAAATGATGATGAAATATTCTTGAATGCTGATCTGCAATAATTAAAAATGTGTTTTATAATCAGTACAAAACAAATATTAACTCACTAATTATTTTTCTTTCTAAAAAAGAAACTTTCAGTGTTTTTGATCATATTGCTCAGTCGTTACCAAAACTAACAGGAAATCAAAACTAATTGGACATTGCCTGAAATCAAAACATAACATCGAGTCAATATTGACTGGACTTGACACCAGATCAAAACTGAATCAACAGGACATGTAGTCAATACTGAGTAGACAAGGCAAGAAATAAAAGCAGAGTCTACATGACATGGAGTCAACATTGACTGGACCTGACACGAGATCAAAACTGAATCAACAAGACATGGAGTCCATACTGAGTGGACATGACATGGAGTCAATACTGAGTGGACATGACATGGAGTCAATACTGAGTGGACATGATATGGAGTCCATACTGAGTGGACATGACATGGAGTCAATACTGAGTGGACTGAGTGGACATGACATGGAGTCCATACTGAGTGGACATGACATGGAGTCCATACTGAGTGGACATGACATGGAGTCCATACTGAGTGGACAAGACATGGAGTCAATACTGAGTGAACAAGATGTGAAGCCTTAACACAGACCAGACATGACTACAAAACTTCTGACACCAAACATTACCCAACAAGCCTGAAAACAATTATGTGTTTACATCACTCCTGAGCCCAAACAATTTGTAAGATTTAAAATGCTCCCAGACTGTTAAAAAAAATTTTTTAAAGATGACAATGTATATATTTTTGTTTTTTTCTCTTCTTTCAAATTATCTTTAGCCAATGTCTGGTCATGTAACATAAAGTCAAAATGATCAGCTTCTTGTGTGCTCAGATATTCTATCTAAAAAAATAATAATTTTAAAAATAAAAATGGACACCAGGTCTGAAGATAAATATAGTGTTGCATATTGATCTAATATAGATTTAAAATTATTTCATTTACAAATAATTTTTGAGACACAGTAAAAAAAAATGTTTCCCATAGCCTCTGGGTTTTATCTGAAGCGTCATTGGAAATATTTGTATCCATTCCTAACAATGATTCATCACAAGTGAATAACTTGAGACCAGAGGGATAATTAAAGGTCGCTGCATTACATTACAAGATCCAGAAATTTGAAAAGACATCAAGTTATCTCTGTTAATATTGCAATAGCCACAAAGCATGACAGTTTGTTCGTTTGTTTCCCTCTGTGATAAAGCCACTTAAAAAGAAAAGTTTACAAGCTTGTTGCAATGCAATATCAGCCAATAAAGTGTTTGCAATGATATAAGTCTCAAAAGACAATTAATGTGCCCAGATGAATCCAATGTAATGAGGAATGAATGCAATGGTTGGTTTTTATAAGAACACATTGGAAGGTTATCCCCCCACCCCCACCCAGTGATACTACACATCCTACAACTGTATGAATAATGAAACTATGTGTAGACATAAGAGCAACAGATAATAACAAAACTTGAGAATCCATATTTGAGACAGTAGACAAGAGTCAATCATCAACATTTTGTGTACATTTCAAAATGAAATAATTGATATACTATAAGGCAAATAAGAAAATCTAAATAAAGCAACCAACTTCTAGACTTCCTCAATAGTTAGAAAATAACTGCGTCTCAACATGAACAGAAGCACAAAGTTATAAAACTCTCGTAAAAATGTCAAACTAGATATGGAATAACAGATAGATACAGAGCAGCATAAATATATTTTAGAATCAAATCGACTAGATTTACATCCAATTTTGTGATACTTAGTAAAAAGCCAACCATTCATTTCGCACCTTCACAATATATGTGTAGGTGCAACCATAACAGAGGGCAAAAAAAAGTTTAAGGCTGTGACAAAGTTTTGAAAGTATCTTTTTTCTTTTTTTTCAAAGAGGTCATAATTTCCAGGCTGATATCCACTAACAAAAATGTACTATTTTCCAGCACCAAAAATTATGTTTCCTAGCTTCTTATGCAGCTAATTGGTACCTCAACAAATTTCTAGAGCAGTTGCACTTTAGTTTAGCATGCGATGTCCCATTACAAGTGTTCTTTTAAAAAATATTACGGGAATGTTTGATTAGATTTTAAAAATTGTATTGAAAAATAAATACTGCAACAAATATATGGAGAGTTGCACTGGCCTAAACAACTTGAACCCATTAGGTTCAAAGTGAATCACAATAAAAATATCAGATAAATATCTAAATCAAATAGAACAATAAATTATCATTTTAAAAAGTTGCACTTAAGAGAATAATAATGTCACATTGTTATGTTACCATAGTAATATCATTGTTAAAAAATGTTTTGTTTGGTTTGGCTTCAATGCAATCTATAAATAAAGCAGTCAGCAGCATTTATTGTCTTCTATTTAAGCTTTTTTATTCTTCTCAGCTGTATATAAGCCAGTATCAAATAACCAGCTATCATAATTCCAAGTGCTGCCTCATTTTGCCACAAGTCCCATGGATTTTCGTATGAAATCTTTTGTAGTTTTAGGTAGACCTCGCCTTTTATACTGGAGAAATAATGGTGAAATGAAATAATTAAATTTTGAAATAAAATATTTGGTGAAAAGTTACTTTTAAGCTGAACAAATTTGTGTTTTTTAGTTGAAAACAAAAAGATCACATGACAGCGACTCAATGAGTAAGGAATAACTTTGCAGTTCTACAATAATTTGATTATTGTTTCTCTTTTAAACAGGCTTTTGTAGCTGGCAGGAATCTTGGGCTGCCCTCTTTAATTACACGTAAGTTAAGTATTTTATCTAATCTTATAAATAGTTGTTACTTCAAAAAGAAAATGATTACGCTTGTCCCTTGGTCAATCTTGTCATGCATGTTAATATATGACCTAAACTCTGCCAACTCACTGGTTTTCCTGGCTGACTCAGGCAACTCATTCCATGCTCCAATAGCCAATTCTATACATTTGTCATAGCATATGGAACAAGAAAAGTGTCTTTACCTTTGTGTCTTTCTGAGTATTTAATTAGGTTTTGTTTTTGTATTTGAAGATTATGGTTCAGTGTTTTATGTATAACACTATAGTAAAGTCCACTGCAGATAGTTATTGTGATGGCCATACGACACAATTATTGGCATTGGCCACAGAAACAATTTTACTTAACCTGCACTGAGATGCATAAGAATTTGTGGATCTATTTTAAAACTTGGCAGGTAAAAGTTTTGATCTTTATAACAGCTTTTTTTTTCTAGTCCTAAAGTGCTATGTTGTTTAAATAAATTAAAATTAAATTACAGCTTTTATATAGCGTTACTTCCATGCTTATAGCATGCTTTGAGTGCTATTTTCCAATCTTATTGTGGAGAGGGGGTATCTGGGAGAAGATCTTTCTGTGCTGCCTTTAGGCGCTCAGTAAACCTAACTCTGATCGAGTCAGAGTCAAACCTCAAGCCCCCTTCATAGGTAGCCAAGACAAGTTTAACCATACTTAGCCTCTCGACCATGAATCCCACTACTACTAGCACTTAGCATCTTTAATTGAGCTCATTAACTCAATAGAACATTTGGTGGGAAGCGTGGTCGGGAGGCCAAGTGCGCTTGAACTTGGCTTGGCTACCTACCAACCAACCAACATGGAAAACCAACTCCTAGATACCCCCTCCCTTCCACTGGTCCACAAATGAGATAGGACCAAAAGCGCTCTGAGCATGCTATAAGCATGAAAGTAGCGCTATATAAAAGCTATAATAATAATGGATTCAGGCTGCAAGTAGCAATGGCCACTGATCTTCACAGCTAACTTAACAGACAAAAAATGTAAACCCTCAATGATGAAGTACCATCAGAAAGAAAATCCTAATCAGCTAAAACATAATACAGTTTCAAGGCACTCACCAGTCTGTGGAATTGGTACTGGAACAGAACTCTTGACCTTTCAGTTCATTGATCTCTAGAGCCTAGTCATAAAGTGGAAAGGGAAAATAACTCATACAAAACATGGCTTCATGAATAGTATTCAAATGGTCGAATTATAAATGATAGATATTTACAAATCCCATTTTGGCTTTTTTTTTTTTTATAAGACAAATATTCTGAGTCACTTTCATTTCACGTTTCTTTTCATTGGGTTAACAACTAATAACAGTTTGGAAAATATAAATGTGTCGATGCATCCTTTTCATTAATTTGATGTGGGCCAATGAATGAAACTTCTTTTCATTTACCTCAACAAAACATTTACCGTATTTTTTGCCGTATAAGACGCTCCGGCATATAAGACGCACCCAATTTTAAAGGAGGAAAATCTAGAAAAAAAAGATTCCCAGTTTTGGAGAAGAAAAAGTGCGTCTTATACGGCGAAAAATACGGTAGCCACACAATTATTCAGCCCTGGAGGAAAATTTTTTAAACATTTTCTGATAGGAGTTAAATCTATAGAAATTTTATTTTGTTTTTAATTAAAGCATTAAAAAAAAAAAACTATTTACATTTACTTACATTTAAACTATATCTGAACACACTCAAGTATTTAATCCAACTGATCCAATCACCAAGGTCACCGACATTGATCAAGAGTCCACTGAATAACTAAAGACGATGATTTAAATATTGATACATTATTATATCAACAAATACAATTTGGTTTTACTGCATTTAAAATGATATGGAATGCAAGATGTGATATGAAACATCCTCTATAGCATATGATGTCATAAGAGAAGCACCAACACACACTGTGATAACATAATAACAATTTCTATAATAACTTTATAGCACATCACTGCAACACATATAAACACAACCTACCATCATAAAAATTTAACCTATCAAACAAACATAAAACCTACTATCATACAAAACATAACACATTCTACTAACATGCAAACATAAAAAACCTACTATAACATAAACATAACACAACCTACTATCATGCAAACTTACCCCAACCTACCACCATAAAAACGTAACAGCCTATCATAAAAACGTAACAGCCTATCATAAAAATGTAACACGATCCATCATCATAAAAATGTTACACTACCTACCATCATAAAGACATAACAGAGAGCCAGACACAAGTTGGCCAAAGCAAATATCCTGACAGTTGAACTGATAGCAAAGGAAAGGGCTGATGCAGACATGGCAGTCAGGAACAGATTCAAGGCAAAGAAGAAAAAATGGTCCACACCACTTCTCAGGCCTGTATAACATACAAGAAATTCTTTTTTAAAGTCATACTGAAAAGATATCAAAATTTAGGGTTAATAATATGTGATTATAATAATAATCTTTATTACCCATAAGGAAATTTGTCTTACAATTTGTGCATTACATCAAACAAAACATTACAAAATGTATGTTGCCACAGAAGATTAACACAGCCTACACAAATATATAGTTAGTGTGACATGAAAGTATTCTTCCATTGGGAAAACTAGTTCTAGTTTCCAAGCAAAAAGATTTTGTTGATGTTTCCTTCCCAATAAGAAAAACATGAAGTCAAACAATTTAGTCTTTAGCTACCAGTCTAAAGAACTCAAGTTAAAAACCTGAGAAGCTTTTATTTATCTTATCTTATATAATACAGACGTTACTTCAAAAAAGAAGATGATTACATCCTACGTGTCATGCATATTAACCAATGACTTAAATTCTGCCAAGTCACTAGTTTTCCTGGCTAGCTCAGGCAACCCATTCCATGCTCTTATAGCACTAGGGAAGAAAGAGCATCTGTACAAATTTGTCCTAGCATATGGAATGAGGAATGTGCCTTTATCTGTGTGTCTTTCTGAGTATTTTATTAAATTTTGTGTTTGTATTTGAAGATTATGGTTTTAATGTTTTATGTATAATTGCTACTTTACTTTGGAGTCTTCTATGCTGAAGGTTTTCTAAATTTAGTGATTTTACTAAAGGTGTTACTCTAGTCAAATGTGAATATTCGTTTGTTATGAATCTCACTGCTCTATTTTGTGTCTGTAATTTTACTTCAGAATGTCAGTTCAGGAACTTCTCAACTCTTAATGGGCACTGGTAATAAAAAATTAAGAGCAGGTCAAACTTAGTCTATTTATTAAATATAGATTAGGACAAGTTGTAATGGGAATGTCACAGTAATTTGTTTTTTAAACAAAAGTTAGAAAAACTATACAATTATTTTAAAAAAGAATTCAGTCACCTGTCAGTGTTACAAACTGTGCCTTGTCAGGAAAAAAATGTGCTTTATTTAATTTGTGTATGATTGGATAGTCTCTTATAAGTAATGAAATCCATCAAGTTTACTAGTCATGATATAACTGATATAAAGTATGTAATATCAATAACATACAACTTACCCAGCATAAAGTAACTAATACAGGAGAAAATGGCAGCTGGAATCAACCTGAGTGGTATGACATCACAGAAAACTTTGGCAAGGAAATAAGCAGAGACACGATAAAATCCACCAACATTCTCATGACTGAAATAGCAACAGAAAATTTTATTTCCTTAGGTTAATTATAAAATTAAATACAGCAATGCATTAAATGACAACACTTTCATGTCAGTGTGAGCTAGAAATCATACAGAAGAATATCTCAACCGATGGGCCAAACAAACTGAACAGTATCAAGTTCATATCTCAACCAATGGGCCAAACAAACTGAACAGTATCAAGTTCATATCTCAACCAATGGGCCAAACAAACTGAACAGTATCAAGTTCATCCCTCACAATTTTTCAACGAAGAACAAGGCATGCAGCTTAAAATGTTCATCTCAACAGAATGAAACCCACACACCAACCTCACAGAAAACACTATGTTCACTTTTACAAAGCTATCAATCGTATCTTTTTAAAATGCCCCATTTTAATAGCCCTCAGAAAAGACCCTATCACCCCTAAACCCAGCATAACCAAAACTCTACATGGTACAGCTGAGAAGAACAGCAATTTACTTTTCCACTGAAGCTTAAGTAAACAAGCTATAAGAAGGGAATGGATATAATGTTGGAAAATAATTCAAAACGAAAAATTCACAAAGCCTTATCCTCATCATCAGTCTGATGACATGAGGTATTGGGACGTTGTGACAAAGTAACCAAATCCCTTCACTCTTCCTGGTCAGTGATTATCCTTAAGCAGAATATCACTTTATGCAGCCAGCTTTTCTTTGGGCGACCATTTTTTTCCTGTTCCTTCCTAAGTACCTTGAAATAAGCCTTTTCAAAGTGAGTCATGTCTCACAATATGACCAAACCATCTCAGATTTGTTTCTTCACAATTTTGAGTTTCTTTTTTTTGCCGGCCAGAGTGTTGACTTCAGACATTACAAACACATTTATTTTATTTTATTGACTGCTACTTCCTAGCAGTTTTCTGTGGCCTTTAAAGGTTTAAATTCTTCTTTCAGCCTCAGCCTTCAGCCCCCAACTTACCCAACCAAAGCCTAGATACAGAGAAAAAAACTTACATAAATATTGCTCTTTCCTTGATGAAGAGTTCCACTGCAGACATGTTGCCAAACACTTGGTTCATGATGATGAAGAAAAAGGCACCAGCTCTAAAAAGAAAAATGAAAATAAATATTTAAAAAAAGCAATAACAGAAATATATGCTCAATATAATAAACCTAAGCAATTTGGAGGTAAAGTTTTTAAACATTTATCTTAATATATTCTAATCTTTGTGTTACAATTTGTAAGATTCAAAACTAATATCCTGACCTGTTTTGTATTCCAGATTCTTTTGATTTGTTGATTTGGAAGTACACACCACCAACAATCAATGCAAAGATGGCAATGACCACAAACTTCAAAACAGAATTTAGTTTCAGTGAATGTTTGTATTTGTGGAATTACAAAAGAATGTTTCATTTTGTATACAGTGATTATCAACAAGCTACACATTGATTTCGACCAGACTTCAGAAACTGTTTATTACTTTTTTATATCACAAAAAACACTGACTCTAAAAAATCAATAATGATATGAGACCCTGTGATAGCATAAATTTAAGTGGCTATGAAATCCAGCTATGATCTACTTGGCCTCTGTTGTAGATGAAGCCATTATCAATTGTAAGTCATCTATTTATCATCTCCAACTTTATGGATTCTAGCAATTCTTTGATCTATTGTCTCAAAGGTATGTGCTGTGAGATTTCTCCACTTGTCCCTATGCTGTCAAGTGTTCTCCTCTATGCCAGTAGGAGTGGGCTGGTATTCTGAAACTTGGGTTCCCTAGTGAAGGTATTTAACTCTTTCTCTCCTAACGATAGCAACATTGATTCCATCAGAGCGTGTTAAATAATAACCGAAAGAAAGAGTTAAAAGACTCCTTGAAAAACTCCATCAAAAATGCCTTCGCTCCATAATGGGTATACTCTGGCAAGGCTACATTACAAATAACTATGTTCTGCTAGAGGCTGGTAATGACGGTATAGAAGCAATAATTACCATTCAACAGATGTACTTGGTCGGACACTTATCCCATTGGAAACAAACTGCATGCCTAAGTCAATCTTCAAGGAGGGCAACTAAAAAGATGCCCCCATGTAATCACTATAAAAATCAAATCTGGCGCTATTTCGCCATCACTGGCAAAGTAAATTGCTGTTCTTCTCATAAGTAGCTGGCAGCAGATGGAGAGCTCTCACAAATGCCGCGGGGCATACATTTGAGACCCAAAGAAAACACGGCACTCATCCTTGATCTTCAGAATCAAAAACATTGCCATTACTTTAAGCTCAACACATAGGATTGCTTTTGGCAAGTTACCAAATAATATAGGTACCCCACTTAGTTCAGCTACTTTACAGTAAGTATGGATGGGCCACTTCACACTCATGCGTTTTCATTTATTTTGCTTTTAATTTTTTTTTTTTTTTGTAAATTAAAAATTTTCTGATTTCTGTCAGTTTCATGGCCACACAGTTAAAGATCAAAGTTTACTGAATCATGACCCCAAGAGTCAGTACCCCATAGCATCTGTTGAATTGATATCATAGAAAACTATGATCAGATCACAACTCTTATAGGATTTAAATAAAAGTTTACCTGCATAATGGAAACATGTGGATTTCTAGAAATATTTTTTATGCATCTTTTAGACACTGTTAGTAGCTGGAACCAAAACAAAAACAAAACTTTACCTATGCATTGCAAAATTTTCCTGAACATTTTTTTATTTAAAGAAGTATTCACTAATTTTGAAACCTTCAAAATACGTGTTTGGATGATATGATAAATTTATCTTCTTAATAAATGAGACTATGTGAAGAGAATTCTAGTTAGAGACTTGCCTGAGTAAAGAATGAAGTATTATATTCAATTTTGGTCCTTTTTATGCGAACATTGTTGCTGAATTGTTTGTGTGCATCTATTATAGGTTTCAACTCATTTTGTACTCTGTAGATATAAATTACTCACACTTAATTTATAATGGACAATGAATGTGAATTACAATATAGTTATCATAAAGGGGGGGGGGGGACATTTAAGATTAAATCATATAAAGCATTAACTTGCAGTTTACATTTTTATGTACAGCTGAGCCTTAATACTCCAACACTTGATAATCCAACAAAATGAATAATCACAGGTGGTGACAATGTATGCA
The DNA here is from genome assembly GCA_036873155.1 of Biomphalaria sudanica. NCBI lineage: Eukaryota > Metazoa > Mollusca > Gastropoda > Planorbidae > Biomphalaria > Biomphalaria sudanica. The sequence continues at coordinate 2,220 of JAZGLO010002490.1, read as the reverse complement.
TAGCATATTTTTTAGCATAATAATATTATTATCTTTATTATCCATAAGGAAATTTGTCTTACAATTTGTGCATTACACCAAACAAAACATTACAATGTAGACTTAAATTGTAATGTATAATAGTAAGTGTATTGTATTTTTTTAAATCAATACATTTTTCTTTCGTCTATTGTATGTTGTACCCTTGTAGGTAAGAGAATATCTTGGTACAAGATAAATAAAAAAAATTTTGACATGTACAATAAAATTCTTTTGTAGTGCAGCGACTATCTGACCTTTTTGAGCAACCCGATCATGCCTCTCCCAACCCAGCTGCCGAAACAATGACTATCTAAAATCAACTGTATTTTTTTTAACTTACGATGTGTGCCATTTTGAATTTCTAAACAAGTCACGAAGAGACCGGCTTGATTCTGTGAAAAATTTGTAAAAGCCATTACAAAAATTCAATTAATTTTATTCCTGGAATGTAAAGCGTCTGCTTTAAAAATTGTTTAATAAATCAGAATTTTTGAAAGAGTAGTATACCTTATATGTGCATTTTGAAGACCTTTCAGATTTAAGTGCATGTAAAAAAAAGACCTATCAGAATTAAGTACATTTTAAAGAACTATAAGCTTAGCTAAGCTCGTGTAGCTTAGATATTAAGCCCGGCGAAACTGCTCTTACTAACAGGTGAAGGGGTGAAGGCGGATACCTGGCGCCACAAAACCAGGAGCTTCAGGCAGGTGGAGCTCGTCAGCCTAGTAGGGCAATTCATCTAGGAGAGGGGTACTCTGACTTCAAACCCCGTTGCCTTGCCGTTTTTAGGCTTCAGGAGACAACCTTGAGGATAAATCAGGAGTGAAGCCCCTTAGGTGTTGAGAGTATCAGCTACGAAATTCCCTCCGGCAGCTTCTGCAACTGAGTTGGTGCCAAATGTAACGCGATGCGCTCCTTTGGATCATATCAGCAAGTTCAAGAAAGGGATCATGACGCATGGGCCACCCATGACCCCTTTATCTAAGGCCCAGGAATGCGCCCCGGAGAGGAAACTCTGGTGCTGCTGCAAAGCGGCTAAAACAACACGGGAGACAACAGTTACGGGTTATAAGTCCAACTTGATTGGTGTAATGTATGGAGGCCACGAGTTGTCTCTGTCGGTGGGAGAGGTCTTCGCGCCTCACTGATCAGCTACCGCCCGCCTCAACCTGGGCAGCCCCCAGACAGTTAGGTGCTGATCCGCCACAGTCTGCCTGCTCTAATGGGTGCTTAGAGCTTAGTTTAAAACGACAAGTAGGCTGTAAACCTGCACCAAGCAACAAAAGAAGAAAAATGAAAAAGAAAATTCCTATTATGCGACTGGCCACATGGAACGTCAGGACAATGTGTCCTGGTCTTACAGATGACCTAAGGCAGGTTGACGATGCAAGGAAGACGGCAGTCATAAACAACGAGCTGAAAAGACTACGCATTGACATTGCAGCTCTCCAAGAAACCCGACTAGCCGAAGACGGCATGCTCCGCGAGGCTGATTACACTTTCTTTTGGAAAGGAAAAGCACAGGAACAGACGAGAATGCATTGTGTGGGCTTTGCTGTCAAGAACAGTCTACTTCCCACAATAGTCCCAGTTGGTGGCTTGGAAAGGCTACTAAGCATAAGTATGATGACTACATCTGGAAAAGTCACTCTAATCAGTGCCTATGCCCCTACACTATGTTCAGTCCAAGAGGACAAAGACAAGTTCTACGAAGACCTAAGGGAAGCCATTGAGACTATTCCTCAAAAAGAGCACATGGTTATTCTAGGTGACTTCAATGCAAGAGTAGGAGCATACCACACTACCTGGCCAGACTGCCTCTGGCTTTTTGGAATTGGCAGGATGAATGAGAACGGACAAAGACTTCTTGAATTCTGCGCATACCATAAGCTCTGCACATACTTCAAGACAAAACCGCAGCATTGTGTCTCATGGAGACATCCTAGGTCTGGACACTGGCACCAGCTGGATATGATACTGACACGGAAAAGGGACATTGGAAACATACTGCTCACACGTAGCTTTCAAAGTGCAGACTGTGATACTGATCACACTTTAGTGTCCTGCCGGACAAGACTGCTGCCTACTAAGATCCACTCATCACAGGAAAAAAGAAAAGCACGCCTGAATACTGCAAACACTAACAATGTTGATCTTTGCATCAAATTCACAAAGAAATTAGAGGAAGCTTTCAAACAC
>JAZGLO010002489.1:0-28293 GCA_036873155.1 Biomphalaria sudanica | reverse complement strand
TATATATATATATATATATATATATATATATATATATATATATATATATATATATGATGAGTCAATATTTTACTTATTCTTATAATAGATGTGCGGAATTTATTTCATTAAAAATGATAATTTAAATAAAAGTTATTTTATTCATTTACTCCTTTTCTCTGTAGTACAATATTTCTCCCATGGTGCCTATGATGTTGCTGTGGCTGCTAATGACTCCTCAGGGAATATTGGAGTGTGTATGACTAGAACATTTATCACATGTAAGTTTCATTGGGAATTGAATGAAATAAAGATTTAAATAAAAGTAAGTACCCATAATCAAATTTTAAAATTCAACCGTATTAATTACTTCAAAACAATTTTTGCAAATCTGTTGTATTTTTATAGCTAATGAATGTAAGGATACAAAACCTGCAAACTATACTGAGTCTTGTAATAGTCCTCCTAGTTCTACTGGTGTAATAGTCACTTGTCCAGATGGCTACTCGCTTAGTGTACAGATACCTAACATACTAACATGTGGTCAACTGAGGACGTATAATCTGGACAATATGTATGAAATACCTGACAGAATTGTTTGTGGCAGTAAGTTTTTTATTTGTATTTTAAAAATAATAATCAATATATAGAATATCAATATATTTTAAATGGAATGCCATAAATCAAAAGGGATTAAAAGCCTAAATTCTTTCCCTACCAATTTAAATGAATGATGAAGTACATCCTATACATAAAGAGTAAATTTTGTAAAGCATAAATTGAGCTGAATGTTCATAGAAGAGATAAATATGACCCCAATAAGCTGCTTACTATATTAACAGCCTCCTTCAGAGTGTGATACAATTCTTTAAATAAACAATAATCTAAATATAATTTATGCAACAAAACTTATACATACACCAGCTTTAAAACAACTTTTAAAAGTTTTATCTAGTAAATACTACTTTGATAATTATTATGTGACAGAAGTAAATAATTCGTGATTTTTATTTTACAATATGTATATATAAACTAATTATGGTCTTCCAGAGGCATGAGCTTTTGGTTTAAAAGCAAAGTATGCATATAATAGTTATTGTATTGATTACCATTGACTGAAACTGAAATCACTTTGTTCTTCTTTCTGTACACTCACTCTGAAAAAGCATTCTGCAAACATGCAGAGGATGAAACTCAATACCATAAATGAATTCAAGAAACAAGAAAAAAATAATAAAAACAACAAAGAGCTTATCTCAGGGAAAGAACCCTACACTTACAATTATATCTCCCAGTATTTTAGAAGTTATTTCCCTTATTTGATACCAAACAAAACAATTAATTACCAATAGATAATTGTAACAATACATTTCTTTAATTTTCTATTTTACAAATGTCTTTCAACAGAGAGTACTCCAAGGCTGGTTACTCTATCAATAAATCTTGAGTATAGCACTACTTCAAGTTGTAGTGATACAGTTACAAATCTTGTGAAGAATGAAACTGACAAAGCTATGGGAGTATTGTTTAAGAACTGGACAGATGTATGTGTGTCCTCTAAATGTAGTAACGTTCACATAGCAGGAACTTGTGAAAGCAAAGTTGTAATAGTGAAGTTCATTGTACAAAATATCAGGTGACTATAATATTTCCTCTGAAATGTAAATAAATGTACTCATCTGTATGATCTAAATGTTATATTGAAGCTAAATAAGTTTTGAAAAAAATAATTTTATTTTCCAGAGAATTGTTGAACTTATCAAGAGGTAATCAGCATTTTATTAAAACAAGTGAATTTGTTCAAAGTGCTCTTCAAGATGGACAAGCTTTCAAAGTATGTATTACCATTGAATAACTGGGGGAATAAACGTTGATGCAATCTTTATTTATAAAATTATCTTATCTTATTTTATCTTATCTTAAATATCTTGACTAATAAAAAATTTAAAATTTAGGTAATCTGGTGATGGAACTGGTAACTGACTACTAAAAAGAAAAGTTTCATGTAACCAAACAATAATAAATGTGAAATCATCCCAACTTCAACTTTTCTCTTGACATACTCTCACTGTCAATAAACAGTTTTCAAACCAAAGATTAAACATTTAATTTTTTTTTTATATCTAATGAAATCTTTAGTTGCATTAAACCCTCTTGAATAAATGTAGTCATTTTCTATTGGACTATACAGTAGTAGTTGGCTAGTTAGAACAATGCTCAGATAGTTAAAGAATAAGGAATAAATGTATCATGTCCATATATATATATATATATATATATATATATATATATGTGGCTCCTTTTGTCTCGAAAGGCAATGGATGCGCCCAAAATGAGTCACTGGTTTTGGCTTAATCTTGAGACGGGGCAGAATCTATGTTTTCTTCTCTTTACAGTATTGAGGAGTTCCTTGTAAGACTCATTTGTTCCCTTTTTCTAATATCCTTTGCTCCTCAGTTTTCTATGGCATCTACTCTTCAAGGCTTGAAGTCTTCTTTCAGTCTCAGCAGTCAGTGTCCAACTTTAAAAAACAGATATCAATACAGAAACCACTAGAGTTTTGATTCTACTTGGAAGCTGTTTTTCCACATTACACTCATGATGGAGGATGCCATCTCATATGTTTTTTTTTTTTCTCTTTTAGTGATCCTCCAACTCTTGTTTTGTTTGACCACAAATATCTAAATAAGTCTAATCTTATCCTGTATTGGCTTTAAAGTGATTTTTCTTGGTAGTAGTGCATGCAATAACATGAAGCGTTCCTGTTGAAGCAGCCATACTTCATCCATTTCAAATGTAGATTTCACTCTACATAATTTTAGTCCACCTGGGTGCCTGGAATATCATGGTGTGACAATGTGATGTGAGAATACTCGGTAAATGAATTATGAGATAGTTAGGTGTCAGTTGTTTACTTTAAGGTTTGGTTGCTAAGGTCTCCTGACAGAAAAACTTTTGAGTGCTGACACACAGAAATTGTGATGAAATAACAAACAACTGGTGGTCAACTATATACTATTTAATAATGACATTGTGTACTTACTATTGTTATAGGTTTAGAGTAAGGGTAATGTGATCGGGAATTTCATTTGAGTGACGAGACTATATATAGACTGTTTTAGAAAGAACTAGGGAATGATGGGATATTAACAAAATAAGGAATTATGGGAAGACAGTTAGTTAAAAGCTCACTCTTTTAGCAAGCAAGATAGTAGTTTTGTTTTAGAACTGTGACATTAGGACTGTGCCCCATTATTGTGTATTAAATAATATTTCTCAAGTTTATTAAGTTTTATCAAGTTATTCATAGACTTTAATATGTGTTGTGTGGTTTGAATCAAACTCCAGTTAGTAAGACTTCAAGTAATTTACATAAAATATCTAGATCTACATTTTCAACAAAACACCACATCAACACTATACACTGCTGATGAAATTTGCTACAATCAAGTCACATCGCAGCACAAGCATCAATCACAGTTACCTTTAGAATATATGGGCATATATCACTAGTGTAGCACATCATCAACAGTTATGTGATAACTAAATAAATAATAAAATTTCCTAAAATGAAGAAACAACCCAATATACAGACACAATACACAGACATCATGGCAAAAGACCTCTAGTCAGCGAAACCAGGATGTTTGACATAACTACACCAAAAAGAAGTTTCCCCCTCTCTTAAGATGCACAAGACAAGAAACAAGAAAAAGTAGCATACCAAAATCTGCTCAGACACTCAAGATGCACATGACAATAGGTGGAGGAAGAATGTTTATTATTGAGCCACAAAAAGTTGTTGCTATGAGTTTGAAATATCTGTATATTCATTTCTATTGTTATCTGATAGGTACAAAATATAATTGGTGTTGAATTTCATAATGGAAGTAGAACATTAGACTTTTCATGTCATGAGGGCAGCAGTTTGATAACAACAACATGTGGTGAGATAGTACTTAGTCCTAAATATTTCAAATAAAACTCATAATAGCTAGAATTAGCTTTTAAAAAAATATTCTTATCGTTTAATAACCCATTTATTCTATATGACTTATATTTTCTTACAAGTCGAATGTGGCAATGGTTCTTACTATAATACTTTAACAAAGACTTGTGAGCTTTGTGCATTAAATTACTACAATCCAGACAGCCAAAAGACTGCATGTTCTGCTTGTCCAATAAGTCGCAGTGTGACATTACAGAAAGGTAGCTCAGCAGATACAGATTGTGTGTGTAAGTAGGCTATGTATCTTTATAATCATTGAACATTAAGTGTATTCTACATCCTTGGATTATTATTTAACTATTTAATCATTAAAAGCTCTTTAATTAGCAAAGGCAGTTTGTCTATGCATCTTTGTTAAGTGGATTTGGTTCGTTTTATTTCTTACCTTCTTTAAACAACTCTTTACAAAATATTGTTTAAATTTTTTTATGTCTTTCAAAGGTTTTTTTACAAAATGTATACAATTAGAAAGAAAAAATAATAGAATAATACTAAGAAAAATCCAGTGAAATCTGTAATGCATTACTGATATTCATTAAAGAGTTAAGTTGTAGGCATTTATGACCCTAAATCAGCATTGATGGTCAGTTCTGAGAGTGGTTTCAATGTTGACCATTCTGTCTTACAACTTGACCAGCAATTAGTTGCTTACCAAATCTCCTCCCTTTTTAATTCTTGAGACACAACTTTGGTAAAAGTTTAAAAGACTAACACTCAAGAAGGAACACTTTATGTTTTTATAATATACTTCTGCTACTACTACCATGAAGACTGCCATTGAAGAACAGAAATGAATTTTTAGGCAAGTCTCTTTTACATCCCAACTAAGTCGAATTATTAATTTTTATTTTTTTACTTTCAAATATAGCCTATCCATTTTATCATCTTTATTAACTTAGTGGTCTTAAAAATTAAACCGTTCTAAAGCACTGGAATTTTAAGTAGCAAAAAGACTGCCCCCAGCACACTCTTTACCTACCAAATACATAAATATTGACACAATTTATGTTCTTAGTTTTATGAAAAAGCATCTGTAATCCACTCTACTGTAGTTTAAATTTTTGTTTGTTTTCCAGTGAACTGTAGTGCTGGTTATATGTTGAAGTTGAATCTTACAAGTGGTAGTTGTGTCCCCTGTCCACACAACTTTTACCAAGATAAACCTGGAAAACAGTATTGTCTTCCATGTCCACCAAAACATGGAACAAATGGTGTTGGATCTGCACATTTATTGAAGTGTATAGGTAATTTTGTATTTCTTTTGATAGCAAGTTTTATCTATAAAAAAAACTATTAAAAATAATTAAAAAATAATATTTTTCAACATAGTACTGGTGTGGTCAATGCATTTATAAGCTGTTTTATTTTTTAAACATTTCAGCTGTTTTATAATAATCCTAAAATGCTGCTTTACCAAATAATGCTTAGAGACAATATCTAAATTATAAGTATTTTTGTTAAAACTTTCAGAATTCTGTCCTCCTGGCACTCAGCTGAATAGTAGTGGTCTTTGTGAACCTTGCCCTAGAGGGACTTACAGAGTTGGTGACATGCAAGATCAGTGTACATCTTGTCCTAGGAATGTAACAACTATAGAGACTGGTCATGATCAACAGTCTGACTGTATTATACGTAAGTTTTCAATAAAATTGGAGCTCTTGATGTTGGTAGAACAATAGTATCTAACTTGTCTTGTGAAGTCTAGAGACTGTCATAATAAACAGTCTAAATACATTTAGTTTAGGTTCAGTACAGAAACACTGGTTAGAATCATTTTGTTCAAACATATTTAAGTTTACAGAAACACTGGTTAGAATCATTTTGTTCAAACATATTTAAGCTATGTTCATTTTATGTCTCTTATTTTTTGTATTAGATTTAAATTGATGTATTAAATTAGTAAGTTTAATTGTTTTATTTAATAGCACTCTGTCCACCTGGAACATTTGCTAACAAAACAGATGGTACTAGCTACAGCTGTTCACCTTGTGACTTCGGATTCTATCAGCCTAGCAATTCTTCAATGGCCTGCTTATCTTGTAATGATAGTTACACAACAGAGACTACAGGATCCATTAATAGTAGTCAATGTTTGTGTAAGTAGCGCTTCAGTACTGTTCCTTTCTTAGGAGTAAATAAATACCAGAAACACAGTCAGTTTCTCTATTTCACTTGTTACTTTTGATATTTAATTCTATATTTAATTCCTTACTTAAAAAGATGTATGGCTATTTAAATTGCTCTCGTAATGAATAGGTAAGTTACAATTATAGGTTAGCATGAGGTAATATTTTGCTTTACTTAATTAACCTTTAAAAAGTCATTAAATAACACATTTAAGTATGGTCATAATTGACTTGAATAGATAGTTATGTGTTTTTACTTGCTTTAATTTATTTTTATTTTTTTTACCCAGTAGTAGGAATATGGGGAGGTAATTTTGACTTTAAAAGAATTCTAAGATATGAAGGCATCTATAATTGGGAGAGAAAAATATAAAATATGGCTCCTTTTGTCTCGAAAGGCAATGGATGCGCCCAAATGAGTCACTGGTTTTGGCTTAATCTTGAGACAGGGCAAAATCTGGTGTGGTTAATCAAGCCAATTCTTGAATGGCAGACTTTGCCACAATTCATACATGTGTATGCCTCTGATTCAGGGCTAGCGGACAGGGCAGCTTTCTTTTTTTCCCTCTTGATTAAGGCCGCTTCAATTCTTTTGTTCTCAGCAAGGATTGTCCCAGCACGCACAGTCTGTCTCCATGCACTCTGGTCTTTGGCTATGTTTTCCTACATACTTTTGTTGATGCCTGTGGCTCTCATGTCTCGCTTGCAGACATCTCTATATGTTAGTCTTGGGCGGCCCTTGGATCTGACTCCTTCCACAAGCTCAGCATATAAGATATCTTTCGGGATTCTACAATCTGGCATGCGGGTGACATGTCCGAGCCAGCGTAATCTTCTTTGTGTCAGTAGAGCATACATGCTGTTCATATTGGCCAGTCTTAAAACTTCCTGATTGGAGACATGGTCCCTCCAAGAGATGCCCATTATGCGTCTCAGGCAGCGCAAGTGGAAACTATTCAATCTGTGCTCTTGGTACATGTATGTTGACCAGCTTTCACTGCCATAAAGGAGAGTGCTCACAACACAGGCATTGTAGACTAGGATTTTGGTCGCTTTGGTCAATTTACCATTTTCCCAGACGCGCTTGGAGAGTTTTGCCAATGCTGTGGTAGCTTTTCCTATCCTTTTTGTCAGCTTGATGTCTAAGTCTAGGTTACTGACAATTGTTGAACCCAAGTAGGTAAATTCCTGCACCACTGAAAGGGTGTGGTTCCCAATATGTATTATAGGTATTTCTGCGACGTCTTGTGCCAGGATTTTGGTCTTGGAGAGACTTATATTAAGGCTAAACTCTTGACAAGTAGCTGCTAAGGCGTTCACTAGCTTCTGTAGACCTCCTTGTGAGTGAGATACGAGTGCCGCGTCATCGGCAAACAGCAGCTCTCTTATCAAGATATGATGCCTTTTTGTTTTTGCTTTAAGACGTGCCAAGTTAAAGAGCCTTCCATTGGGTCTGCTATGGATATATATTCCGTCTTCCAGGGATTTAAAAGCATTGGCTAGTACGACTGAAAAGAAGATACCAAATAGTGTAGGGGCCAGTACACATCCTTGTTTTACACCGCTCTTGATGGAGAATGGCCTGGAGGAAGAACTTTCAAACTGAACAGTGCCCTGCATATTTTCGTGAAAAGCTGACACTAGTTTTCTTAACTTATTTGGGCAGCTGATTCTCTCTAGTACAGCAAATAGACCGCTTCTGCTAACAAGGTCAAAGGCCTTGGTCAAATCAATAAATGCTATGAAGAGGGGCTGCTTTTGTTCTCTGCTCTTCTCCTGTAGCTGCCGCAGAGGTTCAAAGGTTGTCATGGGAGAGAATATAAAGAAAGATTTGAGTTAGAAGAAGAATATTTAAATGTTATTGTTTTTATTTATATCAAAAGTCATCCATATTAAAAATATTCAAACATCTGATCACTCTATCTTAACCAATATTATCAGTGTTTACTATTTAAAATATTTCTCTCATAAAAATAGTTGCAAGGTAGTTATTCAAATGGAATAGATTTATTGATCTGTAATTTTTTAAATCAGACCATTTTATACATCCTTTTACTGATTTAAAGCAATCCCTAAGTTACTTGATTTATTTTTGCTCCCAGTTTATTGTCAAGCTGGTTATGAAGAATTACCACCTAATTCCAAAACATGTGTACCTTGCCAGAGAGGCTTTTATAGGCCATCTGACCATGACAATAGATTCAAAAACTGTTCCCAGTGTCCAGATGGTAACACCACACAGGGATTTAATTCTGAGAGCCTAATGGACTGTAACCTCAGTAAGCTTTTTACACTATAATATTTCATTATATCAAATTATTTATTGTTCTGTTCAAAATGATCAATAATATTGAATGTTATTATGCCAAATAAAGTTATTTTTGTTCATATACATTACACTATTTTCAGAAATGTGTAGTGCTGGCTTTACATTATCAAGTGACTACTCAGCTTGTGAAGCTTGTCCTCTAGATACATACCAGCCTTATGATCTACCCAACACAACCACAGTCTGTCTAAACTGTACAGCAGGTCTTGGGACAGTAGGCTTGGCCTGTAACTCATCCAGTGATTGTAAATGTAAGAAAATTCAAAACAAGCAAATATTGGACTACTTACTTCAGTACTTTTTTTGTCACATTATTAAATTTTCAATTCAAAATATTTTACAGTGTTTTGTGCTCCTGGCCAAGGCAACAATGGTAGTTGTCATATATGTGATAGAGGATATTGGAACAATGGTAACACCTCAATGAGATTTCAGCCTTGTCAGAAGTGTCCAGAGAATTTTACAACAGATGGCACTGGAGCCACTGATGTTCATAATTGTTCATTGAGTGAGAAGTTTTTTGTACTTCAAATACTTTGCTAAGAAAAACTGATTATGCCCCTTATTACTTTTTTACCAATTATAAGGATAGTTAGTTTTACATTATTTCTTGAAAGCTAAAAAAATTTTTATTCAGGAACTTGTCCTAAGGGTCATATATTATCGAGTGACCATTCAACATGCCAAGCTTGTCCTCTAGACACATACCAGCCTTTTGATCTACCAAATACAGCCACAGTCTGTCTGAACTGTACGGCAGGTCTTGGGACAGTGAGTCCAAGCAGCAACTCATCTAATGAGTGTAAATGTAAGAATATTGAAAATTATTTCTCACACTGGTATGCTTTACAATTTTTTCAGCAAAATAATTTTTGCTTTTTTTGTTTAGTTGATGTATTAACTATTCATTTCTGATCCTATTAAAATATGTTACAGCCTTTTGTGCTCCTGGCCAAGGCAATAATGGTAGTTGTCATATATGTGATAGAGGTTCTTGGAACAATGGTAACACCTCAATGAGATTTCAACTTTGTCAGACGTGTCCAGAGAATTTTACAACAGAAGGCACTGGAGCTACTGATGTACTCAACTGCTCTTTACGTAAGTTATTCATATTGATAAGTTTCATTTTGATACATACACTCTGTTTTTCCCTGACTGATTAAACATTTTTCAAGTGCATTTATTTATTAATATTCAAAACAGTTTTATTATTAATGTTAAATAACAACAATATATGTGAACATATTATCATTCCAGAAGTTAATATTCTTGTGAAAATTAAGATGTCTTCTTAACAAAGGTATTACTGAAGACAAAGTTAGTTGTATAAATCATTGATCTGTTATAGGAGCCTGTTCAGCTGGAACTTTTATAGATGATGATGATGATTGTAAGCAATGCGATGTTGGATACTTCCAACCTTTACCCTACCAAATATTTTGTAATGAATGTAGAGCCAACACCAGTACTTCATCAACAGGTTCAACCAGTCCAGACGACTGCACTAGTAAGTAGTGAAACTTGACAGTACAAAGTGATTGCCTTACAAGTTACAAGTTTTTAGTTCTGTATAATAAATTTCAATGAATGTACTCTATTTTTCAATTTCTTTTTGCCAGAGGTCTCAATTCTATCTCAATTTTATCTTCTTATGTATACAGATTTTTTAAAATATATTTTTAAATATACTTAGAGGATCTTTGGTTTCATGGGGGTCACTTATGACATTCCAACTTTCTATTTGTTGTCTAGTTAAGTGTCCAGCTGGTGAAGAAGGTATTTCCAATTATACTTGTGTCCCTTGTGGAGAGGATGAATACAAAAGTGACAACAATTTTGGACAATGTCAGAACTGCACTGGAGACTATACTTCTGACTCTAGCAATAGAACTCACTGCAGTAAAGGTACTTTTTTCCCATCTTCTATCAGAAATATATATTTAGCTACATTGTATTGAAGTGAACTGAAATATTGTTATATTTAGATATCTGCTGTTTGAATGTTTTCTTTGTTTTCTTTCAAGATTTTTGTGATTTTGGTAGAGAAAAAATAAACACAAGCTGCCATGATTGTCAAGTGGGCTTTTACAAAGAAGTTCGTGGTAACCTGCTTTGTACAAAGTGCCCAATTCATAAAGTTACACCTAGTGAAGCTTCAGTCTCACATAATGACTGTAATATAAGTAAGCTTTTTATTGTATATTTTTGTTTCATTAGAATTGGACATACCTTTGGGAAAAGAGAATTACTGCATAGTTTTAACCTTCTCTAGGACAGCAGGGGAGGGAAGCAGGCTTTCAAAAGTGTGTTGCTATAAATGTGTCCATAGTGTCAATGTTTATTCCCAACAGCTTTCTGTGAACCTGGATACTTTGACAATGACAGCACAACTTGTTATGCATGTCCCATTGGGACTTACAAAAATGCTTCTGGTAACAACCAGACTCAATGTACACCTTGTCCATCAGGGGTGACTACCCCAGGAGTTGGAAGTACACATATAGCTAATTGTACTCTCAGTAAGTAAATCATAGCACTAAATGTAAACTTGAACAACTTGTATTACAATTGTGAACACAAAATTTATATTTGAAAAAAATTGCAGTAGTAGTCAATGTCATTAAGCCAAAGTTGGCAAGCTTAAACCAAATAGTGTAAAATGGTTTGCAAGTTTATTTTTATTTCTCACATTTTATTTATGCATATTTATACATATGAACTAGTATCTTAGAGGTTGTCTAAACTAAAGGGCTTGCAAGACATTACATAATTTGTTATTTTTATTTTAAAATCTCTTTATCATCCATTATGTAATATTTATATTTGCTATGAAAACAAGACATTTATGTAATTTATCATACTTTATGACCTACAAGCTTATTTATTGAGAAGTTTTTATCAGTACTATTGTCTTCATTTGTCAACTGAAGTATTATCCCTGATTATGCAAGTTAATGTCACATAATAATTAGACCTTTAGAATTTACCATATTGAAAGTGTAGCTAGAATACTTTACAATACATAATCTCTGATCATCTTCTAGTATCTTGTAATGCTGGATATTACCGATTGAATGAAACACACTGCAGTGGATGTGTTAAAGGAGAATACCAAGATGAACGAGACCAGACCATGTGCAAGAAATGTCCAAATCTAGATGGTCGACCATCGACAACATTTAACATTGCTTCCACTAACATGAGTGATTGTTATCGTAAGTGTTAATATTGCTTTGATAAAAGTTTTAAATGTATCATGCAGCTACACTCCATCACTATCACAACATTTTTATTTACAAATCTCTAATATAAATATGTCTGTTCTGCATTCTAATATTTATAGTTTTGCAGTTAGTTTGAGGTTTTGGAAAATCCTTGGTCCTAGTGTTCAAAAATTACTTTATTATCTATGATACATTCTAACAAAACCCTACAAGCTCCGTAAACTATAAAATAATGCTGTAATTCACAGAAAATAGTCATTATTCTAATATATAAAACAACTATAGCAGGTTTTACACTATGTAAAACACACTACTTACAAATTAATGACAAAATACTACGTTACTATTTTCGAAAATCTGTCTTGTATAAGTTTCAAATAGTTTCTTTATCCCTTAGCATATACATCATTCTCAATGTCCATCAAATATCCCTAACCTGACAATACTGAGCCATGTATACCCAATTGACCTTTAAAACAACTCTCCTTTAACAATTCATTGATTTTTTATCTTCTAGCCATGTGTCCCTCTGGAATGTTTGCTAACAAGACCAATGGTACTAGCTACATCTGTTTACCTTGTAGGATTGGATTCTATCAACCCAACAATGCTTCCCTGAACTGCACATCTTGTAATGCTAATTACACTACAGTGACTACAGGTTCTAATAGTAGTGCACATTGTTTATGTAAGTCACCTTTAAACATTTACCTTTGCTTCAATTCAGTATGGCAAAGTGTGATACATACCACTCAGAATTTAAGCTAAGTTATCTAGATTTATCTAACTACTTTATTTATCTCATTAATTTTATACCATTTTACACTAGGTTAATATAAAATATGAATATGAATGAGACTGTTCATATTCTGTGCATCAAGGTGTACAGAAAATAACTGAATTAAAGAATTAAAATTCATTTAGAAAAATCCTATAGAACTATTTGAAGATTTTGTTCAATTCATTGAACACAAATATTTGTCACCAATGCAAATAGTGGTTATGTCAAAAAGAAATATGCAGAGGATATTGGGGAAGAGAATAATACTTTTGGTAAAAGAAAAGCTCTTTAATACCCCCTAAAGTACTGAATTGTAAACCCTAAACAAAAAATCAAAGTGACCATATTGCATTTCCAACTCTGGCCTTAAGATTCATCAATTCATATCATTACTGCCTGAGTATCAGTAGAGTTTATATTATTTAATTTGGAACCAGTTTATTGTCAAGCTGGCTATGAAGAATTTTCAATCAATTCCAAGACATGTGTACCTTGCCAGAGAGGATTTTATAGGCCAGGTGACCATGACCATAGATTTAAAAACTGTTCTCAGTGTCCACCAGGTAATACAACAGATGGAGACAAATCTGTAAGCCAGTCTGACTGTAATCTAGGTAAGTCCTCTTTTGCTTATATAGTTATTTTTATTTAATAGTCTCATATTTGTGTATATATATATATATATATATATATATATATATATATATATATATATATATATATATATAACTTACTATATATATATAATAATAATAATAGTAATAATAATTTTACTTTTAGAAAAGTGTGGCCCGGGTTACAAAATATCCAGTGACAAAACATGTCAAGCATGTCCTCGTAACACATATCAGCCCTATGATCTACCAAATACAACTACAATCTGTCTCAACTGTTCTGCTGATCACAGTACAGTAGGTGTTGCCAGTAACTCATCTGATGACTGTCTGAGTAAGGAAATTATGCCAACTTGAAAAAAAGGCATTATATTATAAATTATTCTTTCATTATGTCAAAATGATAGTTATCTATTAGTTATAATAATAAGTAAAATAAGGATTTCAAACTACATAATATGAAAAGATACCAATACCAAAAGATGTTAGATTTTTGTGAACCTCAGTGTATTGTAGCCCTAACCCTAATTTATATGTAACTTATGATATTTATATTTGCTAATCAAAAGAACAATTGTTTACTTTGTAACTCAACAGTATCCTGCTCTGCTGGATATTATCGTGTAAATAAAACTTGTGCTCCTTGTGAGAGGGGAGAATATCAAGATGAAAGTGATCAGACTCAGTGCAAGAAATGTTCAACAGTTTATGACCAACCTTCATCAACATTTAACACTACATCAACCAATTCCACTGATTGTTATCGTAAGTTTATTTGAGGGCTAAATACTAAACATTCAGTGATTGAGTTTCATGTTGTTTTGTATTCACTCCTACATTCACTTAATGAATAGCCATGAAACTCTAATCTTGAAGCTTTTGAAAAATAGGGATTTTCAAACTACATAATTTGAAAAGATACCTTACCAAAAGATATCAGGTTTTTTGTGAACATCAGTGTTTTGCAGGTGGGGTAAACATCCTCCCATCTAGTCAGACACATGAACACACAGACCCTGACCATACCAAAGAATTGTGCTGCAATTGTCACAGGAGCTACTAAAGTATTGTACCAAGGTGTAATTTACCTCAGAGGGGAAAGTTGGGCATTATCTTGTCTGCTCTAAAGAGAACACTGCAAGTTGTAACTGTAGCCCCTAGCTGTTGTTGGGGTCATAAGACAAATTAATTAAATAAAGTTATAAAATTTTCATTATAATAGATACTTGCATTCACTGGAATACACATTTAAAAAAAAAGATTAGATTAAATTTAAAATATCATAATAAATCTCTATACCTTAATAACAATTTTTAAATGTAAAATATACCATAATGGTTCTTTTTTTTCATAGTTAGTTACCTACCTTTACACATTTACTATGAAACATCATTTATATTTTATTATTTTTTTTGTCCTATTTAACAAACTATATTCTAAAAAAAAAATTCTTATCATTAAATCATGTTTCACTTCATGTGTTTGTGTATTGAATGTATGTGTGTTTAAAATGAAAAAGAGATAACATTATTGAAAGTATTGATAACCAGAGACTAAATAAAATATTAAATTCTATAAGGCACTGAATTGTCATGATTGAAATTAGGGTTGTAATTATGATAATTTATTAGTTTTAAAATGTAATATCAGAAACTCGAATCTTTTAGTTATTGTTACCTTAAGATAAATTAATTTTGAGATACAAGCAGCAATAGTTATGTTTGTAAGCCTCTAAATAATTATTTCAGTTAAGTGCGATGTGGGCTATTTCACAATGTTGACTAACAGATCTTGTGCAAAATGTCCATATGGAAGTTATAAAGACAATACAGAACTCAGTACATCATGTCAGGCATGTTCTTCTAACTTGACTACTGTTATTACTGGTGCTACAAGTGTACAGAACTGTACATTTAGTAAGTTATTTTTCTGAGAGACACTAATTTATAGTTCTGGTATAATTAATGATCATAAATGAATTACCTTAAGCTGTTAATAGGTGTCCCTTACACTGTATCTATATTTAGCAACAGTCTATTAGCTTGTCGGCAGAAGTTTAGCCACCTCTGGGAAATTTTCTATCACGCAGCAGGATCATGTTTGGAAATAAATATGATTTGTTTAAAGTATTAATTATTGTACATTGAGCTGCATTTATTGGTTGGCGTTGCAGTGAAGGGAAGTTAGACACGTGACAACGCTATACCCGGGAAAAGATTCTAGATTTTTAGTCAGTGTCGTACGGAAGGTGTTAGGATTCAGACGTATATTTTACATTATTGTGTAGATCATTTATTTAGCAGAATTATATTTATTCTGTTCTATTCAAGTACATTTAACCATTGTAATTATTTGTGAATAGCTTTTCCAAGTTTTGAATTAAAGCATTTGTTTTAGACAAAGAGAAGTTTCTTCATTGAATATAGTAACATACTTAGATCGACTTAGCAATTGGCAACTTCTAGATGATCCTCTTATCAACTGGCAACATTCTGAATGATCGTATTATCAACGAGATCTAGCTACTTCTATACGATCATCTTATCAAAGACGATTTCAAGATCCTCGGCAATTATGATCATTGATTGTGCTTCAACGTCACATCTTGACATCAAGTTAGATTTTAACATCTAGCACTATTGATGATCGTAACAATAGGCAATACTTTTAATGAGCATGGCTCACTGAATTAGTAACAAAGGAATTATTTGTTTTATAGTTATTATAACACATTATCTTTTCTTTTGAAAACTGGCTTGGTCACGCAGATGTGGATATGGCACCTTTCATTTGGTTCAACAGGATGCTGTTAAATGCCTCACTTGGAATGGACAGCAGCATTATCCTTAAGTAGTTGGACCAGGATCTAAGGTCCCATTTTGTATTCAATAGACCTGGGTCAGTGCGATATGCTTTCTTCATAAAAAGTGTTGGAGCTACCACATTACCTTACTACCCTCCATGTGTGACTAAAGATTGATTTTCCCTTTTTTTTTTTAAATTAAGAAGACAGAATTCAAAACTCTCTTTATTGGCAACATGCCATTCTCAGATATTGTTAAGCATTGAAACAGTTTCTCTTGTCATCACCCTTCCAATAATATACCATTGTCCCTAAAATCTTTTTTTTTCTTTTCTAGAAATTTGTCAGAAAGGCTACTATAGACCAAATAATTCTTATGTTGACTGTGTGGAATGTCCTATAGGGACATATAAAAATGTATCTGATGTTGAGGTAACTAGCTGTTATCCTTGTCCTACTAATAAAACAACACTGACTGAAGGAGCTACCTCAGAGGAAAACTTTTGTATTCGTAAGCAAAACTTTTTTTTTTCATTAACATCGAGCAATATATACATCATTGTTTTTTTTTAAAACTTTTTTGAAAAAGATCCAAACAAATTTGAGTGTTTTTTTCTTTCACCCAAATTGTGGTAAAAAAAATTTGAATGATTAAGCTTGATTCAATAATTTGTATAAAAACTATCTTCTGCCATTCAGTAAATAATATTTACATTTAAAATATCATAAACATCTTTAATTCATATCAATGATATGAAATTTATCATTTTTTAAAACCATATAAGCAATCAAAGCTTTAAATGTTAAAAAGTTCATGAAGTATTTTAAACAGAATAAAGAACATTTTATGAGAGAACAAAGTTATTTTGATTAATCTCTTTATATTGATAGAACAAAGTTATTTTGATTAATCTCTTTGTATATAGGCAAAAGCCCTGACTCTCTCATCACAAATTCTCCCTACTTTTATATTGACAGCCAACTGTCCAGGGGGTCAAGAGTATTCTCTGGAATTTAACAATTGTACATTGTGCCCAGTTGGACAGTATAAGGAAAACTCAACTGTTCTAAATGTAAGATATAGTGAAAATAATACATTTCTTTGACATTAAGTGTAATTTTTAAAATTTAGTACAACAGCTTAATTGAGCACTAATATTATCAACTTTAATACACTTACACACTAAAGGATCGAAACATCCAAAATAAAAATAAAAAAACTTTTTTTAAAAAAAGCTTATATTAAATGTAGTTGTATAAGTTAGTTTGGATTAGTTATGTAATTGAAGTTGTAATAGATCTAGACTAACAATAATAAATCTGTGTAATTACAAATATTTTTTACCAAATGTTTTTGTTTAGTGCAATTTCAGGCTTTTAGCTTTTTTAGTACGCTATGATCCTATTACTTGTCGGGACCTATTGAAAAAGGGTGGGGGGAGTTAAAAAAAAGTGAGCGACCTGAATTCTATCTTGATTACTAAGGCATCCTCAGCATCTTGAAGCCAATACTGTGACCATTGTGCTAGGGATTATAAAAATAAGTTTTATAGTTATTTACAAAGTTTTTTTTTTACAAACAATGAAAGGGACCTCTGCCTAAGGGTTGCCTGCTCCTGATTTTTTCCTTAGAGTTGACTCCCAAAGTTTTTTCTGTTAGGAGAAGGAAAACTATGAATTCAAACTTCTGTTGCATGTGACAACATGTCTTGAAGCTCTCACAAGGTATCATTCAGGTCCAAGCATTTAATTATTTTTTTATCCATAATAATCATTTAATTTTCCCAAACCCTAAAATGCCTCCACCACCCCCCTCTGACTCCACCCTCCTCAGGCATTTAATCTTACTAATACCTTCCCCCTTTTTTTTTGACAAATGCTAAACTAGGCAACTTTCGTCTGAGATCAAACAGGACTTTTTCTCTTGATGGCAGTGCATTGTCTCTTTTCTCCCGACCATAACCCCCCCCACACAAACACACACACACCCTCTCTCTGCTATTTTCTCAACGTCGTCTGTCCATTTCATTCCCTCTCAAGACCTGGCAGAGAGCGTATCATTCTACTGTCTCTGATTTCCAGACAATTTGTCACTTATTCTTGGATTGGTGCCTCTAAATCTTCTGTAGGTGATCTGCTCTATTAGTGCCTAGTAGTCAACACTCTTAGAGACCTCTGCCCAGACTCATCACTGGCTTTGCGACTGGTAGCTGCAGCCTTACCAGTCATGCATGGTGCCACCGAAAGATTAGCTCAGGGCCTAATGGCACTCAGACCACTTGGCTATAACATCTTGTGATGATATAACTTAATTTATGTACATCCTCCTTTCACATACATTATATAATCTCCCTCTTTTGTAAATAACTGTTTATCCATTGTAAATTTAAGCATTAATTCTTGTTGTTTGCCTTTATCTGTATCTGTGCCTGCACATATTCTTTGTGGGAGTGGGGTCTTGTCTAACAAAACCCCTAGACGTACAAACAGCCAACACACCTACATACACTCCACTTTTCACACTTACATATAAGTATATGTTCTATCTATTTCTTGACATTTAGGTGTGTAAATATTGTGAAGCCAATTATACAACTTCAGGTCTTGGTGCTACAAACTGTATTCAAAGCTTAGGTGAGTTTCTATTTAATCATATGTATTGACAGAATTGTAATGTATCAGTTAAACAGCATTATGCTGAATTGTGGCCTTTCATTTGTTTTGTCTCTTACAGCATTGCTATCCTGTTGAGAAATAAAATTATGATTAAAATAAAGTAACATTAGCCATACAACTTAAGGTTTGATGGCTTAATGGCTTCCCTTAATATTTTAGTTGTATTAAAGTCCCATTGACAAAGTATAACATTTATTCTCAGACTAAAAAAAAACTTGGTTTAATCTTTCTTTCTCATAGACCATGTTGACAAGGTGGGTTGTGAAGTTGGTCATTTTTTTTAAGGACAAAAAATAATAAGTTGTATTTGCAGTTTGGTTATAAATCTCTATTTGAGTATTAACCAAGTTAAAAAACATATTATCACTAATGATTAAAATTAAATTGACTGCTATCAGTTTTCAAGTGGTACCTTTCATACTGTTATCATTAGAAGTAACTTAATGCAGTTGTTCTGAAAATTATTTACTTTATCGGTTGTCGTTCTTATGTTATGTGAGCATATAACTCATCCCTAAGAATTTATTCACAAAATGTTAGAGATATGTGTTGTGTAGTCATTCAGTGTATTAAAGCCATATTAAAGCCCACAATGCTGTATCAAATAACCAGATTAAATTCATTTTATTTCAGCTCCAGTACTGCCAGTTATAAATATTACAATCCAAATTAATGTAGAGTTCCAGCTTGCTTCATGTGCTAATAAACCACAGATGAACACAGCTACAGTCAATATTATCACTCAAATCATAACAGTTGCCAACAAAAACAAATACCATGGACTGTGTCCAACTAATGTTTGCACTGATCTGACTATTACCATCCTTCAAATATGTGGAAGCCAGGGAAGAAAAAGAGAAGCAACTGAACTGACTGCAAATGTTCTTGTGACTCTTCAAAATGTTCAGTAAGCATTACTTTGGATTGTTTGCAAATTAAACTAATTCCTTTTTTTTCTTTATGTAAAAAAACATTTGCTTACATTTAATATTCTAAATGAAGTACATTCTTCAAGAAATGTGGGTAAAAATTGAAACAAAGTAGGTTATAAAATATTAAGGTTTTTAACAAAGTCTCAATTATAATTTTGAGTAATTGCATTTCATTGCTTTTGCTGTAATCATTTTAAGATCAAAATATTCAAATTAAAAAAGACACAAAAATTAATTAAGCAGAATGATATTATTGTAATTTTGATCGCCTCAGACTGAGATTAAGGCTTAATAGGTCTTTCACCTAGCAACACAAATCACTCTTTATAAAGGAGTGGTTGTCACTACACTCTTTGAGACCTGGGTACTCTATCAATGATATTTAATGCTCCTCGAACGCTTCCATCAAAGGTGCCTTTGCATCATGCTGGGCATATGCTTGCAAGACTACATTACAAATAACTATGTTCTGCTGGAGGCTGGTGTGGATAGTATAGAGGTACTAATTACTATTCAACACTTGCACTGGGTCGAACACTTATCCTTCTTGGGAGATGACCGCATGCCAAAGGCGTAACACATTTGTGCTCCTTGTAAGTGCTATAAAGATCAACTCAGGCCCCATTTTGCCTACACTATAGCATAGAGGAAAGTAGCTGGCAGCAGATGGCTTCTGAAAGAGACAGTTGGAGAGTTCTCACAAACATTTGAGACTCAAAGAAATGCCATTATTGAAGACCGGCATAGAAGATGGAAAGAATATTTAAATATATATAATTTGATTAATAAATAGTTTTCAGTCCAGTACAGACTCCTTAATATCTTCATCCATTCTTTTTTTTCATTCTCTCTTCTTCAATGGAAGATTTCGTTAAGTGGAATTTTTTGGAGCATACATTTCTTGAAATAATCATTTTTGTTTAAACTTATCCATTTTATAACCCTGCATCTTGAAATGGTTTGTTTTAGGTCACCTTTAGCTCTGGCTGATGGCACCAAGATAAATACAGAAAAAGCTGTTTTGGCTATATTACATTATGACACCCAGCCTGCTCAAAAATTAATGGTAGGTATTTCATTGGAACTCATATTTTTAAATAACCAGGTAGTATTTATGATACATAAATAAAAGAGTATTTTAAATACATCCCTGAAAAGTCCTTTCACTTTCCCAAATGTTAAAGAATGACTGAGTACCCAAATTTTTGTCTGAAAGAATCATTATTGAAAGATGTCTGTCATAACTTTTATTTATTGCAGTGCTTTTTGTCTCTGTGTTAAAACTTTGAGAATCACGGGAGGGAGGAGGTGGCTAGGACTGTTAATGTAAATTGATTTCCTCCCAGCCAGATGAAATTACTTCAATTCCATATGTTTACCATGCAGTATCTCTTTTATTTCTTTGTTTCTGTATTCATTTCGTTTTTATGCACATTCCACTGACTTTTTAAAAAATTTAAACTGGGTCATTAGTTAGAAAAACAAACACTTTTACTTTACAATGACATCCCATAATTTGTTTTGACATCCTCTAATGGAAAGCCCTCCTTACTAATCATGAATCTTTGGGTCATCCCCTTTTTTTCTTCTTTTTTTTCCTCAATGGAAAGGCCAGTAATTACTGTCTTTTTAAACACAGCTCACCCTTCTTTAGATCATCATTACACTTAGTATAGGCTCAAGAAATATATGCCTATAATGTATCTTTTAGTCTAAAGGAATCCTGTTCTTCATTTTGTGTTGTTGTTTTTTTTTCTTTATATTTTATTTATTAATATCTTTATAAAAAAGACCTTTTCTACTTTGACTGATGTAGATATAGTCTTTTGATAAAACACCTAGTATTCTATAGAATACCTTGGCAAAGTAGAAATTGGAAAATCATTTCTTATTTTGCTTGAAAACACCAGGCATCATATAGAATGCCTGCATTTCGCACTTTATAGTTAATAAATAACATATAATATATCTAAATGTATGTATGTCAAAATTTTAGATTAATAATTAGGCTAATATTCTACATTAATAATTTTTGTTAAAGAGATATGTTGTATTAAGAAAATATGAAGCAGTTTGTCTACATGCCATGAATATCAATGCTACTAGCTTACTTTAGTAAAAGATCGCATCAAAATCTAACAAAATCAGTTACATATAACTGTCAACGTTAAGTGTACGTTGACATAGTATTATAATATTACACATGAGACTGGTTACTATTAGTGTGTCGTGAATGTCAAAGAATGCTGGTTTTGTGCTTCCTGGAGTCACATGTGACACGTGACAAACATAGATATTACAAAGTGACTTAAATCCACTTTGGCAGACAAAATATAAAGTTTATTTGATGACAATAATAGTACCGCACTTCTTGGCAGTTACATGATCCAATAAGAAACAAAGTCATATCCGCATAACAGCGGTATCAAATATATCCAACATGTCAAATCCTCCAAAATAGACTTCAAGTAACGTCCGCATCACAGCGGGTAACAAATACTTCACTAATAATAGTACAGAATAATAACTACTAGAAATACATGTCTCAACGGCTTCGACTGCCCAAAAGATACTACTTAACTCAAAATTACTACGTGACTCTCTAAGTCACTACTGTGCAGACCAGACCAAAAGATACTTCTTACTGCTCTGGACCAAAGGATACTACTTGACTGACTAAAAGTTAATTTAGTCATCCTTACTTCCTGTTTCTATATCAGGAGTTTCAGGTGTCTTTTCACCCTCTTAACCCGAGGTGAACATTTAACAGGCAATGTCAACCGAGACTGTGACAATAACCCTTAGTACTTTGTATTGTTTCAGGATGACAATGGCATCAAAATAGTAAAATCTAGTGCTATAGTGCTATGTCCTAGAGGATCTGGCTACAGACAAGAAGAAAAACGTTGCAGTAAGTTTTTTTTTACCTCCATGACACACACAGTGATAATTTTCATGCCTGATCCAGTAACTAACATATTTTTTTATACTTTTTATGTACTTTAACATTGAGAAACCATATATATTTATTTATGTTTCCAACTCATTACCATTATAGCATTGGTGGCACCCAAAAGTTTGTCTCCCAACATAAAATATTGTTTTTGTCGCTAAAAGAAAAATTTGCATGATAGATTTAAGCATTTTTTTTATTATATAAAAGCCACTCATTTGATGAAAATTAGCAAAAATATAAAGCTAGTCATAAAAGTAATTAAAATTGTATACAACCTTCATTAATAAATTTGCCTTGAATTAATGTAAACTTATTTATATAAAAAATGTTAGTTACCATATACAGCCTCATTAGTTGGAACACAGGTTAATCAGACCAGCTGCTTATTGAGACTTAAGTCTAAAGTACCGAAAAAAAATCATACTATACAGAAAAAAAACAACTGTTATTAGATCAGCTGGCTATTATGACCAAAACTATTGCACCATTATGTTAATTAACCAGATTTGACTGTATTAATTATTGTTATTAATTATTGTCTTTCTTAATCAATAAACTAGTTTTGTTTATGATTGTCATAATGTCTGAAAACTCCTACATCTAATCTAAACAGTGAGAAGGATTTGCTTGTGGTATTTTGTGTTATTACTATTGTAATGCCTTATTTAATAAAATTATACAAAAGCAAATTTTTTTTTTGAAAAAATTTTTTTTGAATATTAAAACTTATCTAACTAATACAATAAGATATTATTGAAATTGATAGGTATGTGTGTGTGATATTGAATAATTATTTATTTTTTTAAAGAGATTTTACCACAATTTTTAAATAATTAGTATTATTAATGTACAAATTGCTGAAAATATTTAAAATGCATTGTAATCAATTAGGTCAAAAGTTTTTCCATTTCTTATTTATTTTGGTTTTTAGGAAAATTGCTCAAGAAAAATATGATCACCATGATAATGACTGCATGCAAATAGATTTTAATTCATTGCAATTCCTCTGTTGTATTTGCACATTCATCGACAAAAACATAAAAATCCTGTAACCTTGGTTGACACGGTTCTCAAAAATAGCTCTAATGTTTTTCCTAGAAATTGACAGTTGAATTATATCTTTGGGAAAAGAATTATTACTAGCTATATGGCCTTACTGGGGAAACTCTAGTTTGACAGTTATAAGTTTTAAAGTATAATAAAAAATAATTTAAATTTAGCTAGAGAACTGGAAAAACTTTATCTTGAACAGACTTTGTCTTCAGGTATTGCTGCATGTAGGCCCTATCCCTATTCATTAGAGGTTAATAAATTAAAAGACATTCAGGAACATTTTGCAAACTTTCTTCTATAGGCCTCTCATTAGAATATTTTATGTAGATTTTGTGCATTCATTTAACTAGTATTTTTTCTTTGGTGTGGGTGGGAATCGGGCGAGGAAAAAAAGTTTAAGAGCAAAATAATCTCTGTATAAGATCTAAAGGAGAAATTATCTTTTTAAAAAAAAGTATTATATAATTTTTTTCATTTTTTTAACATATATAATACTTTTGAAAATTTAATAGATATATTTTTTTTGCTAAAAAACAAGATATTTCACTGTAAACCAAAGCTTTTCAACATTAATATTTAAATGAAATCATGTACCGCTAAGTTAACAATCATCATCATTATAACTTTCTTTCTGCCATTTTCTTTATTAGAAATGTCATTGAGTTCTATTCTTCTATTTTCCTAGTTCCCTGCAGTGCTGGGCAATATGACTTGAATGGAGTTTGCACACCTTGCCTTAAAGGTACTTATAGTACAAAACCACAGAATGAAAAATGTGAGCCATGTCCAGAAGACTTAACTACCCACAATGCTGGCTCTCAAAGTCTGAATGATTGTATGGGTATGGAGGTTTCCAATTATTACTTGTTAAGTGTAATTCACTATGGCTTTGATATTTTAAGCTATAAAGAATTTTTTTGTCAGTATTTTACATAACATTGTTTTCATATCGAATATTATTTATACTGCATCTCATAAATAAAAATATTAAATGAACACAGTAACTAACATAATAGACAAAACATTTATTGCATATTGTAATGTGATTTAGCAAATCTATTATATACTTTTGAAAGCCCTGACTGACTCTTATTCTCCAACTTGTGGTGGATGAAAAAATATGAACATTTAACATGTTATTACTTACCATGTATAGAGTCATCATTTTCTTTTTTGAAGTAGCGTCTGTATCATATAAGAAGATAAGATAGAGAACAACTAAGCTATTTTCATGATCAAAACCGCAAAAGTTTAATATTGCAAAAATGATTTTTTTTATTTGCATTTTCATCCCAATATGTTTATATAAAGTTGAAATATTTATGTTTAAAATAGTACAAAAATATAATTTGTCAGTTTTTTAAAGCACTGTTTCAACTCGTTTTGGTGAGTAACTCCTCGTATAGCCTCATCCTTTGTGGTTGAAAAATTTTATTTTCTCATGAACTGGAAGCCAATTGCATACAAGCCAAGGGTGGATTGGTTCTGTTACAGAGTTGCTATTTTTTTTCCCTCAGCTCTTAAAATTTTCTATGATCTGTATTCTTGACTGATCTCCTTGTATTGTATCTTGAAATACTATTTTTCATGGCCTCATGCCATGAGAATTAGCATTTCATAGACATGGATGTCATTTATAGACTCTTTGAGGGAGCTCTTGTGGATCTCTTTATATCACATGGACTTGATGTGACCCTCTGAGATCTCTTTCCAGCACACAGCCTCCCATAAAAAATATATAAACTCTTCAGCTGAATGTGTTTCACCTGCTAGAGAAGATAAAATGTATTATCTAATAAAAGTAATAGAAAGTTGTGCTGATACTCAAGTAATATAATCATTTAACATGTATGATATGATTGCATCTTGGCGCTCAAAACAATTGACTGCTTTTAACTTTCATTTCCACCAAAATTGTTTAGATATTTTATGAACTCTATTGATATCTTTGTAAGTTATTTCCCATTGTCAGATTTATTCTCTTTGTCTATCAAAACTAATTTTTCGTTTGATTTCAGAAAATGATAAATCTGGTATATAATTATAAAGATAAATGCATTTATATAATACCAGTTCCTTTTATAGAATGAAAAATTAATTGAATGTTGCATTATAAAAACACAAAGAAAGAAAATTAATATGGATGTTTAACAATAGGAAACTTCTGGAGAAAATTTAAAGCAATTAAAAACTGGGAAAATTAAAAAAAATATATTTTTAATTTCAATACTGTGAGCATCTTTACAAGATAAAAAAAAATTAAAACATAAATATGGAGAGACTCATTGTAAAGACAAAGAACTGAATGTACCATAATTATGATAAACTTGTATCATAGAACCTACTCGAAAATATTCATATAATTTTTTGGCATGATTTTTTAATGATCATTAGATCCTATTCTTAAAGTTAATTTCATACAATGACTTTTTGCCATTATATTGAACATTTCATAACTTTGAATGTCTATTGTAGGTCAATGCTCTTTTGATGTCACTTACTGTGGTGCCAATGGTGAATGTAGTGTTTCTTCATTAACTGGAAAACATGAGTGTGTATGTAGTGAAAACTACATTGGTACACAGTGTAAACAGAGACAAACACTAGGTCAGTCAAACATCATGCCACTAGCATTATTTTCTCATAAATTTGATAAATTTCGTATGCCTTTCAACCTTTTGAAAACATCCCCTATTTCTTTTTCAGAAAACCCTGAAACCCTCAAAATTGTTATTGGAATCAGTGTAGCTTTAGGTGCTGTGCTGTTTATTGTTTTGATTGTATTTGGAGTCTGTATGTACAGGTTAGTGCATTGTTATGGTGTCTTGTATTGTATGAAACTCCTTCTTTTTTAAACTTGCTTTTGTACAACTCATCTAAAGTCATTCAATAGCATGCTCAGTGTGATGGTCCAATCTCTTTTGTGGGCAAGTGCTGGGGAAGGGGTACCTAGGATAAGATTTCTTAGTTGAGGTTAGACATGATATTAAAGATTGATCACAATTATAATTAACTTAATGAAAATGTGAAATCCTCATTATTAACTAAGCACCAAGAAAGCAGAGACAGAGTTGCTATTGAAAACACATTGAAAACATTTTTGCTACATTATAATAATTGTAGGCATCTTCAAAAATCTAGAGACATTTAAATAACAACACACACACAAATTGACATGATCTCAACAGAAATGTGTCTCCCTAAGATTCCTTTAAAATAAAATACCATGTTTAATATACAAATACATCATATAAAATGAACAATCACAATTATCTTTGTCATAGTAAGGATTGAATAAACTAACGTTTACTATCTTGCACTAAGTTATATAGTTATATGGAAAGCAGTCTAAAATGAAAATTTCAATTTGATGCCTGTTTCTATGTTAGTCACTTGAGGGTCTAGTTTAGTTGAGGTAGACTATGTTTGTTTATGTGGTTTACTTAAGGTAGACTAAATTTGGTTATGTGGCTCAACTGAGGTAGACTAGATTTGGTTATGTGGCTCAACTGAGGTAGACTAGATTTGGTTATGTGGCTCAACTGAGGTAGACTAAATTTGGTTATGTGGCTCAACTGAGGTAGACTAAATTTGGTTATGTGGCTCAACTGAGGTAGACTAAATTTGGTTATGTGGCTCAACTGAGGTAGACTAAATTTGGTTATGTGGCTCAACTGAGGTAGACTAAATTTGGTTATGTGGCTCAACTGAGGTAGACTAGATTTGGTTATGTGGCTCAACTGAGGTAGACTAAATTTGGTTATGTGGCTCAACTGAGGTAGACTAGATTTGGTTATGTGGCTCAACTGAGGTAGACTAAATTTGGTTATGTGGCTCAACTGAGGTAGACTAGATTTGGTTATGTGGCTCAACTGAGGTAGACTAAATTTGGTTATGTGGCTCAACTGAGGTAGACTAAATTTGGTTATGTGGCTCAACTGAGGTAGACTAGATTTGGTTATGTAAATAAAAATGTAGGACTCTCAGGACCTTTCTAGACATTGCTGTAAGGTACAGTATCTTCGAAAACAAAACGGTATTACCCTAACAGTCCAAAAGACTAAAGTGACATGTACATGAATGATTGTGAAAGCAAACCATAAGCAGATGAAGCATTTATAGTTGAGATTAACATTGCAAACTAGTGTAATATGATGTTCTAGAAGCTTCTGTCATGCTGTACCTTGGAAGACAAACTTATTGGTGCAGAACTTAATGTTTTATGACTTTATTACAACAGATTTAATAGGATAAGAGATCAGGATCCATCTCTATAACTTGCAATCCAGACAAATTAATTTATATTTTTAACTTAATTCACTATGAGAATGATAGATATAGGTATTAGTTGTGATATTATTTTTATCTCTATATTTTAATATCAATACCTTTATTTAACTTGAACATAGAACCAAATTCTTTTAATTGAGTTGGGATTATGGTTTCTGACCAATTAAATCTTTTATAAAACAACCCTCTTCATAAATGTTTACATAAATTCCAAGTTTAATACATTTATTTATTACATTGTACATATAATGGTAATACTATTTTTCAATACAATGTTTGATTCTTCCAAATGAGAATCTCTTATATGTAATATATTTGATTTACACTTTCACAGACAGCTCATTAGCATAATCATAGGCCTACACTAAAACTAAAGACAAAAATGCAATATTCTATTTCAGGAAACAAAAGTCAAGGTCCACAAAAAGTTCCACATCTGAGACAGAAGCCCTGAGTAACAATATACCCTACTTCCAGCAGCCAATATTGTTTGAAACTCCAGCCACGTTAGTTGATCC
>JAZGLO010002488.1:0-40214 GCA_036873155.1 Biomphalaria sudanica | reverse complement strand
CAAGAAAAATACAAAACGCAAACAAGGTTTTAAAGACAGAAACTCAATATCGACCCCCAAAGTAAACCGCCGAGGCAGGTAAAAATGCAGGTTTTAATGTTTTCAGAAAATACATCTGATTGAAATTCTATCATTTAAATCATGCGGTCTATTGGGCAGATGACGTTGAGGGTCATCTGTTTCTTTAGCCAACGGTTAACGAGCAGGGTGTCATGTGGTCAGCACAACGACCAACCGCATTTACTTTCCCCTACTAAAGTCAGGTACCCTTTAGAGTTGGGTGGACTCAGGGGCGCTCTAAAAAACCCCAAGTTCAAAATCCCAGTCTTTTACCGAGATTAAAACCCAGGACCCAGGAAGCCAATCGCTTAACCACGCAGCCACCGCACCCCCCCCCCCCCCCCAACAACGTCATCTGAAAGATGTTGAAAAAAAAACAACAACAACAAAGTTTATCTAAAGGAAAGTACTCCACACTCAATTCCCTTATTCGACCTCGAACAAAATATTTGATTACTGATAATTAATTGACCCATTAGTTAATTTTTAGATTCATTCGTGTTTTGTCAGGTACAACAAATAGTTGTTTCCAATTTTAACTTTAACCGACAATGAGTTTAGGAAAGAAATAACAGTTAGACAGACAGAGTGAGTGATTGATATAAGCTTTGTAATTAGCAACCTCCATGAAAATCAGATAACAAAAGACAATGTAACGCATAAGGTGAAATGTGATTGGAGAGTACGTAGAGATAGTCATTTTAAAGAAATCATATGCCTACACCTGGTGTCCGAGGGCCGAGGTGTTAATTTTAGGATGAATTAATCTAAATGTGTGCATGTTTCTTTTCACAGAAACATGTATTCACCGAGAGAACCCTAGCTAAAGCTTTATGTGTATAAAAATATTTTTGTTAAATTCAAGATTACAATCAAAGTTAAGTTTCTATTAGTTTTACATCATAAAATGTCTCAATTTTTTTGTGTTACATAGAACCTCTTCAACTAACAAAAGTATCCGGAAAAGATAAACGACTAATCCCCCCTCCCACACACACACTTTTCAGTCTACATCCACACTGTCCAGTTAATACAATCAATCTGGTCTAATGAGTACACTATTTGTTTTTAATTGTTGACCTTAGAATGGGAAGTGAATCAAAAGCCTTGTTTTCGTTTCAGCTAATAGTGCAGATCTCATTACACTACTTTGTCATCAACACGTCTCTGTATGATACATACTAAGGCAAAAGACAGAAAGGAATGGAGAAAGACGTTCGACAAATCTTGCATGGTGCCCCAACGGTCAAACAGGTAAAGGTAAAGTAAAAGGTATGATACATACATATTCTCAATCACAAACTTTGTTCTGACGCATAAAACCTAAGAAAAATATATATATTTTGTACATTAGGGCAACCTGCATATAAAAACTTACCACTGAATTCTAAATCCACCGAATATCTAAGTCCAGGAACTATCTTTTAATATCAAACTATCTAATTGTAGGGCGAATTCATCAAACACCTTTTAAACTATTTTCTCAAGGGCAACAACTCTAACCAGTTAATCATACGTTATAATTACCACAAGACAGACGCTGATAAGCTCCCCCTTGCTCTCCGCTTCGTATGAATGAAAGGGAAAGGAATGATAACAGTTACGATTGAGTCTGCTGCTTAGTGAACTTAAGTTCTGGTAAGACTTGCGCCATTCAAAACCCACTTTGACTCAGCAGATTTCAACCTGTCAGGCTCAATGAGCATGAGCCTGACATGTTGAAATCTGCTGAGTCAAAGTGGGTATTGAATGGCGCAAGTCCTACCAGAACTTAAGTTTACTAAGCAGCAGACTCAATTTGTCCAAGTCAACATGACCCTTCTAAAGTGATCAATAATTTTAAATCAGACTCTGTATAACATTAAATGGTAGCGGTGAGAAAAACATAATTCATATATGTGTTTGTATGTGTTTGTATGTTTGTTTGCTCTAATTAATTGTCATATCTATAATATAAAGTAGAATTTAAGGCGTATGTATGTATGTATGTATGTATGTATGTATGTATGTATGTATGTATGTATGTATGTATGTCTGTATGTATGTATGCATGCATGCATGTATGTATGTATGTATGTATGTATGTATGTATGTATGTATGTATGCATGTATGTATGTATGTATGTATGTATGTATGTTTGTTACTTATAGAAATGAA
This sequence comes from Biomphalaria sudanica, assembly GCA_036873155.1. Taxonomy (NCBI): domain Eukaryota; kingdom Metazoa; phylum Mollusca; class Gastropoda; family Planorbidae; genus Biomphalaria; species Biomphalaria sudanica. The sequence goes on along the minus strand of JAZGLO010002488.1, from coordinate 37,996 downwards.
AACCGTTTGACAAATCTTGATAAAATTTAGCCTGTGTTTCTTAGATCACGGCGTAGACCGTAGTAAATACATAATGTCCCTCCAACAAATAAGAAGCCCTAAAAATAATAATAATAAATACCAAAATTTATTTATTGAAGAACGAAACATTTTTTTAACAAATCGGGTAAACCCATTTTCACAGTATTGTTATGAATATGTCGGCTAAACGGGTAAGCCCCATTTTCATAAGTCTACTTTCATTTTCGTGTGAAAATTAAAAAGTGTTAAGGGAACATCTCGCAATGTTTCACGTAGATCTAAAACCAATGCATTAGATCAGTGATACACGGCGGCGGGTGATATCAACTAGTATTTGGATATTTGCATAGCCACTATGGATTACTTCTTATATGATCAACGAGTTAAAGTAGATTTCATTGATTCATGAAAGGTACAGGTTTATTTGATTATTTTTTGTTTACCTGGAATGCAGTGCTGGCGTTTGGATGGTCGCCTGGTTGGGTAGTGTGTGAGCTACAGACTGTCGTACCAACGGCCCAGAGCTCAAAACTCTGCACTCCTCAAATCCCTGGCATACGTCATGAGGTTTAGGCAAAACTTAACTCTTTCTCTCCTAATCGACGATACCATCGTTGATTTTGACCTCATTAAATTAAATTAATGTTTACATTTTTAAACTTCACTTTGAATTATTTAAAAAGAGAATGCATTTCCCTTTAATTCTATACCAAAATACATTTTCTGATAACAAACAACAAAGCTATTGAAGCCCAATCATAACAGGGTAGTGAAATAGTAATGAGCAAAATGAAGAATTCTGCAATACGGGGGCAAATAATTACGGAAAGATAGAGTTAATTATCTGACAATTCATTTCATAGTCATCGATAATGTATAACTTTAACAAAACATTAAAATAACAATAAAGTGTCTGAACACAAGTTTACTAAAGTATCTTATCTTATCTTATATAAATTGAGTACTCTCTCTCTCTCTTTCTTTCTCTCTCTCTCTCTCCCATTCTCTCTCTTTCTCTCTCTCTCTTTCTTTCTCTCTCTCTTTCTTTCTCTCTCTCTTTCTCTCTCTCTCTCTTTGTTTCTCTCTCTCTCTCTCTTTCTCTGTCTCTGTCTCTCTCTCTCTCTATTTCGAAAAGATTGAAAAAGTATTATGGGCTCCTATGTTGTATAGACTTATGTTAACTATGTTTTCTATTAGGTTTAAATTAAGTAAAGTTCCCCATTCAGAACTTGTTATCTATGAGGAAAATGCTGTTCCTTTGGGCCACGGGTAACGAGCAGGATGCCACGTGACCAACACAACGACCAATGACCTTTACTTTTCCCAACTAATGTCAGATACTTATTAGAGCTCAGAGTCGCTTTGAATGCTCCGAAAGAAAAAAATCCCAATCCTCACAAGGATTCGAATCCGGGATTTCCGGTTCGGAAACCAAGCGCTTGACCACTACATCTCCTTTTAGGTTTACCAAAGCATTACATTGAATTTTAAAGCATTAAATAATTCGATTTTTAATTGCTACCTCCTACTATCCAAATAATAATAATATATAATTATAGCTTTTATATAGCGCTACTTTCATGCTTATTAGCAAGCTCTAGTCTCTTCAGTCCTTTTTTTTTGAATAGTTATAAATTGTAACCTGTTTTTTTGAATAGTTATAAATTGTAACCTGTTTTTTGAATAGTTATAAATTGTAACGTTTTTTTGAATAGTTATAAATTGTAACCTGTTTTTTTGAATAGTTATAAATTGTAACCTGTTTTTTTGAATAGTTATAAAATGTAACCTGTTTTTTTGAATAGTTATAAATTGTAACCTGTTTTTTTGAATAGTTATAAATTGTAACCTGTTTTTTTTGAATAGTTATAAATTGTAACCTGTTTTTTTGAATAGTTATAAATTGTAACCTGTTTTTCTACCTATGAAACGCTTATTCCTTAAAGATGGTGAAACTGTAATATCGCACTAGACACTGGGAAGCGTGGTCGAGAGGCCAAGTGCGCAAGCTTGCCTTGGCTACCTAGAACGGGGCTCGAGGTTCGACACCCGACTCGAGCAGAGTTGTGTTTACTGAGCGCCTAAAGGCAGCACGAAAAACCAACTCCTGGATACCCCCTCCCGACCCCCCCCCCCCCACTGGTCCACAAATGAGATTGGACCAAAGCGCTCTGAGCATGCTATAAGCATGAAGCATGAAAGTAGGGCTATATAAAAGCTTTAATAAGACCCGAAGAAAAGACCTTGTATGAAGACATACACAAAAGACGAAAAGAAAAACTTTAGCAGACTGCTAGTGGACAACAGCTTTGTGTTCACGAGGTGGCTACAGGATTTGCATAGTCACGAGGAACATTGCTATCATCTTTAATAATAATAACAATAATAATAAAAAGAATAATAATCTAATAGAGTCTAGATCTACATCTACATACAAGTGATGGTATAGCCTACTACCACACTGCGTGATCTTCTATCTATCTTCTATAATGCACTTTAGCATTATAACACATTTTCCCTCATTAAAATCATAGCAAAAAAAAAATTGTGTTTTTTGTATACTCTGTGAATATGTGTGTGTTTGTTTATGTGTTAGAAACAACTATATGTTGGATATAATATTTTACAGCTTACGGGCTTTCATGTCAGACTGAATAAATCGATTGACTTGGTTCTCAAAATAAACATACCATATTAACTACTTTGTATTAAACAAAGATGATCTATTATATATCCTTTTTATATGATAACAATATGACAAAAAACTTTTCACTAAAGATAATTCCACCCTTTGGAAGCTGAAGACTATATAATAAAAGTGAATATTTTACTCTTAATAATAATAATAATAATAATAGCTTTTATATAGCGCTACTTTCATGCTTAAATCTCATTGGGGGGGGGGGGGGTAGGGGGTATCTAGGAGAAGGTTTTTCGTGCTGCATTTAGGCGCTCAGTAGACTTAACTCTGCCCGAGTCGGGTGTCGAACCTCGAGCCCCCTTCATAGGTAGCCAAGCCAAGTTTAAGCGTACTCAAGTCTCTAGACGACGCTGATTGATAGCCCCTCTATTGCCCCTACCCACGAAGAAAAATCATGGTTAAAAGTATGTATAAATGTAAAGTAAAGTAAACTTCCCCTTTCAGACCTTGAGGTCTATAGGGCAGATGCTGTAAAGGTCAGCTGTTTCTGTGGCCTGCGGCTAACGAGGGTGTCATGTGGCCAGCACAACGACCAACCACCTTTACTTTTCCCTAACTAATGTCAGGTACCCATTAGAGCTGGGTGGACTCAGAGGCGCCCGAAGATCCCAAAATTAAAAATCCAAGTCTTCACCAGGATTCGAACCCCGGTCCCCGGTTCGGAAGTCAAGCGCTTTACCGCTCAGCCTCCATGTATAAATGTAAAGCCTATACAATTCTCATGATAGGCCTTTATAGATCAAAGCTTAGAAGACGGCTCGTAAAATGTTCCTGAACATCTATTTGTGAAACTATTTAATGGACAAGGCCTACAAAGCTACAAAGTTGTCTGGAGCAAACAGATTGGGACATGTTTGTAAACAACTGCCCAGACAGATGAACTTACCACAACTGTTAATTCGTAAATCCAGTTCTGTGAAAACATTTTTTTTTTTTTTACCAAAGAAGAAAGTTAAAACATTCAGTAATAATAGACCCTGCATGACCAACATTAAAAATTAACATTCTGTCGTCATCGAGTAGTGCATAGAAGTCTATTTATAAAGCGCTGGTCATTAGTGTGTATGTATTTTTGGTGTGGGAATGTTGTACGTATGTGCATCTATATTGTTATTGTACAGTAGTTACGCTGAGGTTGTCTATTGTAGTCAAATCGAATTTCCATTTGATTGTATCAATAAAAGTTATCCTTTCTTATCTTATCTTACAAGCAGGAAATCCCACTGACGTAAGTATGTTTTAGATAAAGATTTTCTAAACCTCTATCGGCCAAATTTAAAATTAATTATTTATTATACTCAGAAACATTCTTATTCTAGTCTGGCCGTGTTTAGCCTTTTCAAAGGTTTAGTTATTTCTGCGGACGTCTCTTGGTTGTATCCGAATGTTTAGTTTTCTGATGATAAGGTGGTGGTCTGCTCCACATTCTGCACCACAGCAAGATTTGGTGATACGTATGTCCTGGTCGAGGCGTAGTCTATAAGGTGCCAATGTCTTTAACGGTGTTGCATCCAGAAAGGTTGCTTCCTCGTTGGGAGTCTGAATATTGTGATTGATATGAGCAGCTTGTGTTCAGCACAGGCCTGGAGAAGTAAAAGTCCATTGCAGTTGTACTGACCTATTCCGTGTTTACCTAAGACTCCTTTCCTGATGTGATGGTCAGTGCAGACTCTTGCGTTGAAGTCACCGAGAATGAGAAGCTTATCTCTTTTTGTTATATCGACTGTTTAGAAAAATCGTAAGATCCATTTTCGAGAACCGGGTCAATCAACCCAGCCAGATTTTCGCTTCTTTTTTTAAACCCGATTAAAAATATTTGCAAACTGATAATATGGATTGTCAGAACAAGTTTTAGATCCTTTGTATTAGATGGGGGTTCAAACTCTTTTATCTCCTCCTGGATGTCATCTCTTAATCCATTAATTTACCAAAATGCCTAATAAGGAGATTATTGTTTAAAAACATCGCGTACTTTGCAGTACGTAGATGACCAGTTATTATTCATATAATCATCTATAAGCTTACAGCTACTAAACACATTGAGATATTGCACATGAGGACATGGGAACTCTTCGGATAATCTACCTGGGCTTGATCGCCTTGTTGTTGGAATTTATAGGTAATTTTTTTTACTACCCATGAAAGGGGAAAAGCCGCTTATAATTTTGTGTGATTTGTCCGTTCGTCAGTCCTTCACGTTCAGATCTAAAAAATAAAAATAAAAATGCTCTTAAAAAATACAATTTCTTGATTATTTTGCAGGTTTCAAAGTTTTAGTGGAATGGCTGCTTTTTACCGTCTAAAAGCGAAAGTTTTTTAAATTTTAAAATGTGAGCCATTTTTCTTAGAAGTAAACAACTTTGAAGTATTACACTGATGACGTGTATAGAGTTTATATAATAATAGTAATACGAGAGTTAAGTATGTCTATGTGTACGTTCATAGAGTGCGTCTCAAACAGTCTCTGACTACCCAGCTAACTGTGGCTAAGATATTGGGTCCGGTCTGAAAGGGGACTTTATATAGGAGAGTGGTAAAGCGCTTTGCTTCTGAACCTAGGGTTCCGGGTTCAAAACCTGGTGAAGACTGGGATTTTGAAATTCGGAATTTCAGGGCGTCTCAGAGTTCAACAAGCTCCAATGGGTACTTAATAATAATAATAATAATTTTATTTATAAAGCGCTGTTAACAAACAAAATGTAGGCTCAAGGCGCTGTAACAACATTACAAACAAAAATGACAGTTAATCTAAAAAAGTTTTAAACAGATAGGTCTTAGTGTTCTTCTTAAAAGTGGTGTAGCATGTTGTCTGTCTGAGATCAATGGGGAGTGAGTTCCAAACCTTTGGTCCGTGAACTGAAAAAGCCCGCAGGCCGTAGCTTTTGAGGGAGAAACGTGGCACTACTAAAAGCGTTGAGTCCATTGAGCGCAGGGCTCTCTGGGGGACATATGGAGTAATCAGTTCTCTAAGGTACAAGGGCATCTCGTTGTTATATATACACTGATGACAAAATGTGGCGATCTTGTAATCGATTCTCGTTTTCACGTGAAGCCAATGGAGCGTGCGCAAGAGCGTGGTAGCAGAATCTTGTCTAGTTTTTTTAAGGACTATTCGAGCGGCATTGTTCTGTATACGTTGCAGCTTGGCTATTTTGTCATCAGGTATACCTGCTAGCACGGCGTTACAGTAGTCAAGGCGGGAGAGTATGAATGCCACAGCTAGCGTTTTTGTTGACTCCGTTGTTAAATATGGTCGGATCTGGCCTAATCTGCGCAGCTGCAGATAAAGACCTTTGCAGAGCTGACTTATGTGTGGGTCGAAAGATAGTGTTGAGTCGAAGAAAACTCCAAGATTCCGCACTACATGGACAAAAGGAACATGGCAGTTGGTGATTAAGAGAGAATCTGTGCTTTCAACTTTTGAGACATTGTTCCTAGTGCCAATCTTAATTATTTCTGTCTTGTCTTCGTTCATCTTGAGTTTATTTTCAACCATCCAATCGCTCACCCTTGCAACGGTACTACTGATTTTCTCTGCCAGATGCGACACATCTGAGGGTACTGATGAATCGTATAACTGTGAGTCATCGGCAAAGAAATGGTATAAGATGCTGGTTGGCCGTATGACACCGCTGAGTGGATATGTGTACATAGTGAACAGTACTGGGCCTAGAACTGATCCTTGGGGTACTCCGTACTTCAAAAGTAAGCTTGTTGATTCCGTCCCGCTAACAACGACACTTTGGCTGAGTTCCGTCAGGTAGGATCCAAGCCACTTTAGGACGACCCCTGCTAAACCAAAAGTTGCAGAGAATCTGGCCATCATAATTTCATGGTCTTGCGTATCAAAGGCTGCGGACAAGTCCAGCATGAAAAGAATTGATATGTGGCCTTTGTCGGAATTTGTGAAGTAAGTCGTTTAGTACCCTGACCACTGCTGTCTCTGTGCTACGGCACTTCCTGTATGCAGATTGAAATTCTTCCAAGAGACAGTACTGTTCAAGATGAGAAAGAATTTGCGCTAACACGATGCGCTCCAGAAGCTTTGACAGGAAGGGAAGATTTGATACCGGGCGATAGTTTTTTAGACATTCCGGGTCAAGACTGGATTTCTTTAATAAGGGCCTGACAAGTGCATGCTTAAATTGCTGTGGTACAATGCCTGAAGTTAGTGAAGAGTTCACAATGTTAGTAATTGTAGGTACAAGCTCATCTAAACATTCAAGGAGCAAGGAAGTTGGAATGGGATCAAGGTCACATGACTTATTTGGCATCTTTAAAATAGTACTTTTGACATAATCTTCAGATACACGCTGAAACTCGCAAAAAACTTGACATTAGTTGGGGAAATGTAAAGGCGTTGGTCGTTGTGTTTTTTCCACATGACACCCTCGTTAACCTCAGGCCTTAGAAACAGGTGAACCTTACATCGTCTGCCCCATTGATTGCAAAGTCTAATAGGGGAACTTTACTTTACTTTTTTTTTTACATAAAATAAAATCCAAGATACTTAAAATGTGTCACTGACAAAACAATTGTATTAGCACTACCTCTACAAGTTCTGTTTCTTAAAACTTTCTAACAATTTTCAGCCGAAGGTTACCGCCTTGAAGAAAAGTCATCAAGCAAGAGTCATCCTATGGAAGACAAGAAAGTGTTTTCATCAAGGAAGAGTAAAAATGTGGAAGACACGAAAACGAAGGCATCAGAGAAAAATCAGCAATTGCAAGACACCAAAAAGTCATCAGAAAAGATTCAGCAATTGCAAGACACCAAGAAGTCATCGGAGAAGAATCAGCAATTGCAAGACACCAAGAAGTCATCAGAGAAGAATCAGCAATTGAAAGACACCAAAAAGTCATCAGAAAAGATTCAGCAATTGCAAGACACCAAGAAGTCATCAGAGAAGAATCAGCAATTGCAAGACACCAAAAAGTCATCAGAAAAGATTCAGCAATTGCAAGACACCAAGAAGTCATCAGAAAATATTCAGCAATTGCAAGACACCAAGAAGTCATCGGAGAAGAATCAGCAATTGCAAGACACCAAGAAGTCATCAGAGAAGAATCAGCAATTGCAAGCCACCGAGAAGTCATCAGAAAAGATTCAGCAATTGCAAGACACCAAGAAGTCATCGGAGAAGAATCAGCAATTGCTAGACACCGAGAAGTCATCAGAAAAGAATCAGCACGTGGATCAAGGCAAAAGGCAATGGAACAAGCGTGTAATAAACAATTGGGATCATACTTGTTACTCTTACCCAGGTTTCGTAATAGCAAAACAGCAAAACACTCAAATGTGTCTCTTTTGGTCTAAAACCGTTAAAACATTCCCCAACGCCAAAGCAGATTGTCAAGGTTTGTACAGTTTGCATTTAATTTTTACATTTTTTCTTTAAAAACAAAAGTCAGAACTTTTGTTTCATTTTTGCACTTAGCCACCATTTGTAACTTTTAATGCACTCTATTCTACGCTTTCACTTGGGAGAAGAGAAGAGAAAAAAAGGGGGGGGGGGTTACTGGTTAAGCTTGACTCAATTGGTCTTCATCAGGATTTAAACTCGAGCTCCCCTGTTAGGTAACTAACTGCTCTTTGCCTATTTGTTAGGATCTTGACGACAGACTTATATTAAATTAAATGTATATTTATAAAGGTGTAGGTTAAAGCAAATGAACTACAAGTTGCTTCATATTGTCTCATCCACCTCTACAATGAGGTTGCCTGGGTGTTTGTGAAAGTTGTTGTCTAGGGGGTTTGATCCCTGGCGAGCCACTCTAAGCCCTAGTTAAGTTAGTTAAGTCTTACGACAACAGGAATAATCTTAACGTTTAACAGTCGAGCTATTTCACACTCTCCATGGAGACTCAATTCATATGTGTGGCTAATAAATGTAAAGAGCATCTGGGTTTTTTTTTTGCCCACGATTAAGGAGGGTGACACGTTACCAGCACAACGACTAACCGTCTTTACTATATCCCAATTAAAGTCAGGTACCTATTAAAAATCCATTTCTTTACCAGGATTTAAACCCCGGGACACTTCGGTTTAGAAGCTAAGCGCTTTACCACTCAGCCATCGCGCTTACCAATCGCCTACCAATCGAAGCATTAGTAAAGTTCCCCTTTTAGACCTTGTGGTCTATAGAGCAGATGATGTAAAGGTCATCTGTTTCTATGGCCTACGATTAACGAGGGTGTCATGTGGCGAGCACAACGACCAACCGTCTTTACTTTTCCCCAACTAGTGTCAGGTACCCATTAGAGCTGGGTGGACTCAGAGGCCCCCGAATATCCCGAAATTAAAAATCTCAGTCTTCACCAGGAGTCGAACCCCGGACCCCGGTTCGGCAGTCAAGCGCTTTACCACTCAGCCACCGCGCCTACCAATCGAAGCATTACAGCCCATGAAATAATTAAAATATTTCTACTTCTTCTCTCATTTCAGCTCGTGGGGCGAGACTTGGAATCTTCAAAGGTCTTGACAAAATTACTATTTTAGCTAGGCAAGGGATCAGTACGAATAGAAACATTTGGATTGGTCTAGATGACATTAAAAAGGAGGGTACTTTTGTTTGGCATGACGGAAGTACTCTTCCCGTCTCGGAGTACCGGTACTTGTACTTTGACTTTAGTAAGGATTACTATGATTTATATAAATTATGTAATTTGAAAATTAAAAAAAAAAATAAAAAATTTAATGTTTAAAAAATTAAGAATAATCCAAGTTCATAAGACGCGATATAGACTTTATTGATAAGTCAAAGAGCTTTGGCCTCTTGTATATAAGAGCTGTATGTACATTTTATACAGCGTTAATAAATGCAGTTGGGATATATAAAGGTGTAGAATACATCAATACAGTTCAGCGCACTACATTACAACATAGCTTAGACACAGGTTACTTAATGACCTAGACATAGTTCTCCCGCGCCATTCGCTGTCTCCTTAGAGATCTGTCTCTGGCGACGTCTGGAGCCTCTTCCCACCTTGCATTGAAGGGCTTGTCTCCATAGAAATCTGTCTCTGGCGACGCCTGGAGCCTCTTCCCATCTTGCATTGAAGGGCTTGCCTCCATAGAGATCTGTCTCTGGCGACGTCTGGAGCCTCTTCCCACCTTGCATTGAAGGGCTTGCCTCCATAGATATCTGTCTCTGGCGACGTCTGGAGCCTCTTCCCACCTTGCATTGAAGGGCTTGCCTCCATAGAGATCTGTCTCTGGCGACGTCTGGAGCCTCTTCCCACCTTGCATTGAAGGGCTTGCCTCCAGTTGACTTTGGTTCAACACCGTCATTTAGGGTAGTTTGTCCTCGCTGAACATAATGGAGTAACGATCTTTTGTATTAGAGTTCCATATTTGAAGATATTTTGATGCAAAGATGTCTTGATGTTACGCTGAGATTATGTTGATTAGACAATGCATTTCTGATGTTATAACTTTTATGGAACTAGGAATCACTTGAATGCAACAAAATTAAACAAAATGACTACAACTGAAACTACAACCTAACTCGACTAGATTTTTCTACATCTCACTTTGAATTTGTCTTAACCTGACATTTATTCAATAACCTCTCTCTCTCTCTGCATCTGGAAACAAGCCACGCCTCCACTCCTCAAAATCCTCGCTGCTCCTTTTATGGTCAGTGAATTCGATCTTTTCCAAGAAAGCATGCTCGCTGCAAGAGCTCGTTGCTAAAATTAAACTTAGCTTCATTATGATCTGTGACAAACAGTTATAGTGAGGTTGCAATTTGAGTCTAATGATTAAGCCAAAGTGCAATCTTTCAAGTGGCTATGCGATCCTAGCTGTAATTTACATAATTCACACATCACAGACTAAACCGTAATCTGCTGTCATGCGATTTAATTTTTCTTTAAATCATCATCGCCTGTCTTAGACAATAATTGTCCTTTCTGTTTCAAAAGTGTATTTTCCAGACGTCGTAAGAAATATCTATCTACCATGTCTTCTCTTGTATGCAAGTTGAGAAAATCTTGCACCTAAGTTGGTCTTAAAAGTATTTTCTGGAAAGGGCATGTCTGTTACGCAATTAATAAGATCATTGCCTTAGGTGTACTGTCGTCGCTCATATGGAATAGACGCTAAGACCGGCACAGTTTTCGACTATTACACAGTACCCTGAGATTTCGACACCGCCATGCAGCTGAATATCGCTTTTGTTGTAGTGTGGCTGTATCGTAAATAGTAAAAAAAAAGTTCCTTTTCAGACCTTGAGATCTGAAGGGCAGACGACGGTTAACGAGGGTGTCATGTGGCCAGCACAACGACAAACCGCCTTTATTTCCCCACATCTCAAGTCAGGCACCTATTAAAGTTGGGTGGACTCATAGGAGTCCTAAAAACTCCCGAAATTCAAAATCCCCAGTCTTCACCGAGATTGGAAACCAGAACCCCAGGCTCTTCACATTTAATATATATATCTATGTCTGAGTAGGACTACAAACATTCCAGACTTAAAAATGTTGTGATAATGATGAGGAAGGAAAGTTTAGTGCATCAGTCAGAGGTAAATATTTTGTTTCCATACAGAGATGAATGTAATTAGAATACTCTCGCATGCGTCATTAAAATCTTGATTTCGCATTTTGGGGCTGAATTAAATACTTTAAATGCAGCTCAGAACTTTGTCTACTTTATTATCTTAGAGATTTCTTTTGGAGTATAATATAATTCATGTGAGACATTCTAAATATGTCTTCTTTTAAAAAAATAGCAATTTATTACTACCCGGTACATTGAAAAGAAATTTCTAGCAAGCAAAGCTAAATTCTGCTTGCTATAATAAATGCTTCATCATGGTCTCTTTCTCTCTCTCTCTCTCTCTCTTGCATTATCTTTCATGTGTTAGATCTATTCTGCCCTTTCTCTCCCTCTTTCTCTCTCTCTCTATCTCTGCATGTGTCTCTCTGTCTCTCTCTTTGTCTCTGTTCTATACATATCTTTTTGTAGATTAGATGTATCTATCTATCTATATAATTCTCATCTTCCCCCAAGAGTTAAACCAAGAAGTAAAGGAAAGATCACTCTCTTATTTCTGCGGATAGTCCACGAGAAAACACGAGGTGGGGAAGAACAGGTAGTCACAAAATAGCAGGGCCGGACCGTTGTAACCAAGAAAGATCACTCTTTTTTTTTTGAATTATTTCTACCTCACGTTAACAAAAAGGGGAGGGGAGGAGAGTAATCTACTCTGTTGTAACTATCGAGGCGACAGAGCACGCTCAAGAGTTTCGACACCATAGAAAGATCACTCTTTTATTTGTGCAAGTCGGACGGAGGGAGTCATCCTAGATAATTTAGGAGGCGATAAAAAAGGAGGGGCGGGGATGGGGGGAGTAGTATTCATCCGTCATTAAATAGCAGAACCGGACTTAATCATTGTAGAGCCCTATGCGAAACGGAATTTGCGGGGCCAAGTTTGGGTAGGGATACGGATAATAAGTGAAAATTAAGAGTTTGTATAAGAAAATAAATTTGTCTTTGCATTTTATTCATTCATTACTACGTACAGAATTACTTTACGAGCCTTGCGTGTAGTCATACAGTTTATCATAAAAATTCTATTTCCTACATAGATCACGCTCAATAGCAAGAATTACCAAATGTTTCAACATATCTACGAGAATTGTTGATCTCAAGTAATTCTTCATTAGTTTTAGGCGTGAGAAGGTTATTTCACTACATTCCACAAATGCCGGTATTGCACAATGCCGCTTTTCTTTTATCGCGCGTAGGTTTGGCGTTTTCCATATTGAATGACACCCCAAAAAGACAATTTTCGTGTATATATTACAGTAGATTTGTATGAACATAAGATGAATATAACATAATACATAATGATAATGAAACTAAAGCAAACATCCTAAACAAATACTTTGCATCAGAATTTTCAGCCCCAGGAGACAAAGACATATTACTGAATTTCAACCAAGTAGACAACATAGAAGATTTAGTAGTACAAGAAAATGGAATTAAAAAACTATTAGCCAAAACCAAACCAAATAAAGCGTCTGGAGCTGATGGTATTCCAGCTAGATTACTCAAAGAACTAAGCAATGAGCTAGCCCCAGTGTTCAAAATACTCTTTCAGGCTTCACTTAACCAGGGCAGAGTACCAAAGGATTGGAAAGAAGCTAATGTCACCCCCCTATTTAAAAAAGGAGAAAAATCTGACCCAGGAAACTACAGACCAGTATCACTTACCAGCATCACATGTCAAATCCTAGAACACATAATATGTAGCAACATCATAAACCACTTAGACAATTAAATGTCCTCACACCATACCAACATGGCTTTAGGAAATATAGATCATGTGAAACACAACTAATAGGACTAATTGATGATTTTTCTAAAGGTTTAGATAATAGTGAACAAATAGATGCTATCTTACTAGATTTTTCTAAGACTTTTGACAAAGTTCACCACCATAGTTTGCTTAAAAAATTAAAATATTTGGGCATTAATGGTCCACTGCATCAGTGGATTAAAGATTTTCTGATAGGGAGAGAACAAACTGTAATAATAAATGGCTCTAAATCAACACCGATAACAGTAAACTCAGGTGTACCTCAAGGAACAGTCTTGGGTCCACTACTATTTTTAATTTACATAAATGATTACCAAATTGCATTACTTCAGGAACAAAAGTCAGATTATTTGCATACGATTGCATAATATATAGAACAATAAAAACAACACAATACACAGATATTTTACAAAGAGAATTAGATGAATTACAGAAATGGGAATCAAATTGGAGCATGTCTTTCCACCCAGAAAAATGTCAGTTGTTAAGAGTAACAAACAAACTAAAAGAAATTAATTCCACTTATCTTATTCATGGCAAACCAGTAACACAGACTAAAAACGCAAAATACCTAAGTGTTATAATAAAGGAAAAACTGTCATGGAATCCACATATTGATGAAACTATAAAAAAAATCAAACAAAGCATTAGGATTTATTCAAAGAAATTTCTATAAATCAAATAAGAACATAAAACTAAAATGTTATTTAACCTTGGTTAGGCCAATAATAGAATATGCATCCACCGTTTGGGACCCCTCAACTCAAGAAAACATTAAGAAACTGAAACAGACACAAAATAGAGCAGTGAGATTCATAACAAATGAATATTCACATTTGACTAGAGTAACACCTATAGTAAAATCACTAAATTTAGGTCAGAAGACTCAAAAGTAAAGTAGCAATTATACATATGCTAGGACAAATTTGTACAAATACTCCTTCTTCCCTAGTGCTATTAGAGCATGGAATGGGTTGCCTGAGCTAGCCAGGAAAACCAATGACTTGGCAGAATTTAAGACATTGGTTAATATGCATGACTAAATGCATGACGCGTAGGACGTAATCATCTTCTTTTTTGAAGTAACGTCTGTATTATATAAGATAAGAAGAAGAGTTTTCAAAAGATTTTAATAATTTCCGGATATTTTCAGGCCTTTTTCGTATATTTTGCAATTTCAGAATATTTCCAGGCGACTGGAGGCCGCGGGAAATCTGTTATAAGTTATAAAATGGTTTTATTTAAAGATTTATACACCTAAAATTAGCGCAGGTCTTATAAAAGTGCGGGGCCGACTGCGTTTGCATAGGTTGCAGTGGCCTAATCTAATGGCCCTGCAAAAATAGCGGCGTATGCTACGCCGCCGGTCGACTGGTGTGATATAATGATATATTGCTTTTTTTCTAGGCCAGCCAGATAATGCTGACGATGGTCAGGACTGCATCTACTTCTGGACTCTGTTACGCTATTTGGACGATAATTATTGCAATAAATTTTTATATTACGTGTGCGAGAAAGTAATAAATTGAGTTGATGTTATATATGACTTATAGAATTAAAAAAAACAGCATCTTGAAACATCAATTAGATCTTGTTTGTTGTGTATCTGTTGTTAACATGTCTATAAATAGCTCGTTTATCCAAAGCACTGACCTTAAAAGCTAGAGTGGACACTTCAATTTGCTCTTGAAGGCGGAAAACACAGAAAGACACAATTACTGGTTATATACACAACAAACATTTTCAGTGCTTTCTGTCCATAGATCTATCAATTCTTCACCTATAATATATATTTATGTCTGAGTAGGACTACAAACATTCCAGGCTCGGAAGTCAATTGTATTACCACTCAGCCACCGTGCTTCCATACATTCATTTAGAGTACACTTATATTTGTAAAATAATAATTATTAACCTTATCCAAACATTCAAAATTCATAAAATGTGACATGTAATAAAAATAAAACTATAAAAAAAAAATGAAATTTATTCTTCTAACAAAATTAGACAAATTGGCAACTCGAAAAAAAATAATTTCTTGATCTACTTCACAATGGTAGCGAGCTAGAAATGACTTGGGGGGTCACACAAATTACGGACTTTTCCCCCTTGCAAATAAAAATTAATAGTCTCCCCCTTCCATTTGTCATACAAATCTAGATCTAGAAAAACTATCGGCGTTCCAGCACCGCCTCATCGTGGTCGACGGGTGAACACCCCGCTCTCACAGAGGGGTGGCCAAGGGTACCGGTTGCTTGCCGCTGATGAATGAGCAGCCGGCAAGTGTAAAAGTGCAAACAAAGGGGTTAAGTTCAGCGCGCCCCCCCCCCCCCGTGGGGCCTCGGGGCAACGGTTAGTAGCAGACTCACGGGTTCTTTGAAAAGCGGATAGTGCTGGACACCAACTCGAGGATTTGGTCGGGTTCTCCTTGGACCCGGCTGTTTCGCGGGTCTCTCTTTGGGCAAAGACTGGACTGACTGGCGCGGCCTTAGCGGGCTGTGTCGGGCGGACTGGTTGGCGTCCACGAGCTAGGCTCTAACTAGCCCGTTCCCTGGTGCGCTAGTGGAGGAATTCGCCGCGACAAATGGTAGTTCCAATACTGGGAATGTCAACAAACGTGCGCCACCCCACTCCTGTCCTGCAGGAAACTTATTTGCCAAACTGTGGTGGCGATTTCGAGGCAGATTCTTCCTTGCCCTTCATGGCGAAATGAGTTTAGGCCATGCACGCTGCTGCACCAACGGCCTTAACCATTCATCTCAGATCTAGAAAAAAAAAATCCTATGACCAGGATATCGATACACAAGTCAATATGCTAAATAAAACTGTGACAGATTCGGCCTTGGGTGTGATAGAGAAACTCCGCTGCCCCCCCCCCTCCCAAAAATAAAACACTGGGTAACAGAGGATATATTCCAACTCTGTGACAGTGACAGGAACTAAATGGGAAAAGTTGCCGCCGCCCCCCCCCCTCCCAAAAATAAAACACTGGGTAACAGAGGATATATTCCAACTCTGTGACAGTGACAGGAACTAAATAGGGAAAAGTTGCCGACCCTAAAATAGGCCCAACGAATCCAAAAATGTGTCTAGATACGGATTAAAAAAACGAAATGAAGCGAAGAAGAAGTGGGAAGAGAATAAGTTTCAAGAAATTGAGCAGGCACTGTACAGGACCGTCAGTAAAATAGCATACCAACTGGTAAACGACCCCACAACCTCAAAGCATGGAAGAACTACCACCGTACAAGACAAAAACAACAAATGTCTGACTGAGGAAAAAAGATGTGATAAGAAGATAGACTGAGCACTGTTCAGAGTTGTACCACTTTCAAATCTCAGGAGATTCCAAGTTATTAAAAAGTTCCTGTAGTATTGAACATCGACGAATATCCTATTCTTCGCTCGGAAGTAGCATCAGCTGTCAAAGCCCCGTAAAATTGTAGAATCAGCAGGAGTGGACACTATTTCTGTTGATCTTCTAAAGGCTAAAGGAGAAACCATGATAAATTACTTTTTAATATTTGCAACAAGATCTGTCAATCAGGAGAATGGCTTAAGCCCTGGGCCCAATCACTCATCATCACTCTTCCAAAGAAAGGCAATTTACAACTTTATCAAAACTAATGCAAAAATTAGACTCATAAGCCATTCCAGGCAAAGTCCTTCTAAAAATTATACTAAATTGGCTAAAAACAATAGCAGACAGAATTATATCAGAATAAGCGAGTTTAAGGCATGGTCGCAGCGCAAAAGAAAATCACAAACCTCACGATACTCTGCGATTAAAACCTTCAAAACCAACAAAATCTTTTTCATGTCTTCATTGATTTTAAGAAAGTTTTCGACGAAGTTAAGCATGGGGCACTCTCGGCGACATAGGAGATGTACATTGTAAGTCAAAACATTACAAGAAAATCAAAAAAAATACTTAAAAAAAAACAACAACAAAGCTTAATTTAGTGTGTATCAATTAGTTTGGATCAGTCATGTAACTAAATTTGTTAAATGTATTTAAAACAATAAAAGAGGAAACGACCTGAATTCAAACTTGTGTGCTAAAGACTTTCTCAGGATTCGGTAACCACTCTGCTAGGATGAGTCTATTAACATGGAAGTTGTATGGTTATTGTTTCTATTTCATGTTTGTGTTTACCAAGACGGCAGACTAACAGAAAGGGGACTAATTCAGCTTATACCACTATTTCAGTCAAGTACTTTTTCTTTCCCTTCTTTGAATTACCAAACATAGTAATTTATTACCAATAGTTAATTAACTTATTGTTTTTTTTTTATTGATTCTTGTGTTGTCAACTAAAAGAAATAGGTGTGCGAAATTTCAGCTTCTTCCGAGATCGCGGGTCGGAGAAATGGCACCAACTTTGAGATCGTGACAGATAAGATACTAAAAGTTTTCTAGCGCACGAGAGGTCAGATAAGGATGTTTGTTGTAAACATTGCTCTTCCTCCTGGTCATTGACTGGATATGAAGACATCTACCAACAGTCGCAGGAAGGGAATACAAGCGAACATGACGGATTTACACTTTGCACAATGTTATCGCCCTTTGTTTCTCCACTACCAACAGCCAATGCAGGAAAAGACTAACTTGTGGCAGACACATCATTGAAAACTGGGCGGGTTATCAACAAGGATAAGGCAAAGACAGTGAGGATTATCAGCTAACACATAATCCATTAGTCTGGATGGTTGTCCATTGGAGAAAGTAGAATCCTTCACTTACTTGGGTAGCACCATAGATGAAACAGGTGGAACAGAGGTTGATATCAAGGCAAGAATTCGAAAAGCAAGGGTCGCCTGTATAGAGCTTGAGACTATCTGAGCGGCAAGAGAAATTTCCCTGACAACAAATATTAACTCTTTCTCTCCGTAATAATATTTCCACGTTTTGACGGAATTGTTCATTTTGCTAATTTATATTTCACTATCCTGTTATGATTTAACTTTAATAACTTTTTCGTTTGTTATCAGATAATGTTTTATTTGATCTAGAGTTAAAGTGGAATGCATGCTTTTTTATATAACATAAAGTAAAGTTTATAAAATTAATTATTAATTTTATTTTATGAGGTCAAATCAAGGAAAGAAAGAGTTAAGGCAGCTTGACTAGATGGAGCCGAGACTGGAGAACAACTAAAACTACCATTAGGAAACAGCAGCTTACCTAGAATCCCTCACATCCACAAGACACAAGCAGCTGCATTGAGCTCCTGCAAAGAACCAATCAAGCTCCGCTAGAAGCTGAAATCAGAAAGAGAAAATGATACTAAATTGGGCTAACTTTACCTAAATCGCCAACTAGCATCATAAGGCAGGCATTGAGGTGGATCCTACATGGCAAAAGAAAGAGATGGCGTCCTAGAAGCACCAGGCGACAGGAACGTAAAGTAGACACTCAAAAGTTTGGTTACACCTGGAACCAAGATGGAAAGAATGTCGCAGGAGATCTATTGTTGTTGGCGGCCTATACTCCAATAGGGGTGACGGGCTGTAAGTAAGTATATACATATTTACACATATATATATATATAATGTGAATTTGTTTATCGCTGAATTAATTGTTACAAGGCTTATATCAAGTCACTCTGTCAGTCTGTCTGTCTGTCTGGCCAAAATGTGTAAGCCTACACGTTATTTCTCCAACACCCAGTCAAGCTGAAATTTTGCAAAATTACATCTTTCGCCTGACAGTACAATACGAAAAATAACCAATTAGTTGATAAACTATAAATTACTTTGTATGGTATCTCAGACAAGGGAAAGAAAAAGTATTTAGAAATAGTGGTGGTACATGCTGAATTAGTCCCCTTTATAGATTGTCGTTGGAGGCTTGTGACCTTGTATTAGGATAGGTCATAAGACCTGTGTGACTTCTGCTGTACTGGCAAATTATATTATCTAGGCTATTAACTATAGCCTCTAGATATACAAAGTACTGAGACGGACAAGAAATACTGAGATTTCAGTTGCAACCAAAAAAGAGTTTATTTAGAAACAAAAAAAGATCATTGAAAGTACAAATGGAAATTAAGGTTTCACAAAAGAAAATGAAATAATGAAACAAATCAAAGTAGTAAGACAGGTTCAGGTCTAGATAATAAAAGAACCACCATCACAGAGGCACAATAATGTCTTATGTCAAAAAAACAAAAAGATGGTTTACAATAATATCATATAAGCATTAACAATGAAATGACATCATCCATCAGACATACTACTGTCTCGTATCAAAACAAAAGATGTCGTTTTACAAAAAAAAACAAAAAAACATACATGGGAGGATAAGAGACTAAGTGGACATATACTATTTACATAAACCAGCGTATTGCTAACAAATAAATAAAGTCTACTTAGCTCATTATCGAAACACTCTAGTCTTCCCATAACAGTGGCACACTCCTCTTGAGTAACACAGTAATAATACATCAACACAAGTATTAGTTAAACATTATAGATCTAGAGATTTAGTTCAAACTACACTGGTCAGCTCAAATACTCGAGAGAGAGTGGCTATTGTAAACAGTTAACAGGGACTTAAATCAAGTACTAAAGGGGACTAACTCTTATTGAAAATAAAAGTAGCTATCCCTATTGTCCCTCATGTCACAAGGCTTATTACAAATTTGACTACATGACATCCAAAATAATTAAAACACTTAATATACTGTTTGGCATCCTTCAGTCGTGGAGCGACTATGGTTCATCTCAAGCAAAAAAGATGAAAGCCTGGGCATTGTTTATGGTCGGAACGATGTCCCCCGCACAGCTTTCCCCCCCCCCCCTCTCCGCGCAGCTGATGTGACCAAAGGAACGGAATATCCGATACAGTTTGAAATCAGTAGCGCCGCAGGCTCTGCCAGGCTGTAGCACGGTGTGCCACAATCTGCCTAAGGGTCACCAGCTCCTGATTTTTCCTCAGGGTTGTCTCCCGAAGCCTTTCCAGCGCATGGGTATACCCACAAGGCAGCGGAGGTTTGGATTCAGAGTTTTCCTTGTCGTAGATGGGTACATTTAGATCTACATCTATTATAAATAGTTTCTAGACTCTAGATCTAGATCTAAATATTGGCCTATATATAAATGTTTGTCGGTGGTAACCGTTACCACCGACAGGAGAAGGGGCAAAGGCGAGCAACTGGCGCCTTTAACCAGTAAGCTTCGGGTAGCAGAGTCTCGACAGCCTTGGTTGGCTACCCATCTAGAAATATTTAATATAAGCTTTACTTAAAAGTATTTTTTCTGCTTGTTTTTTTTTTTTTTTTTTTTTTTTAAGTTTAAAGGCATTAAGCTCAAGGAAAATATTTTTTACTCTGTTTCCTCGGTGGGATAAAATACAGGCTCATCTAAACTCAAACGTTATATTCGACACAGCACTGTTTTACAGACACAGGACTTGACTACCAGCTGTACAGTTTATTCTCATTGCTTAAAATGTTTCTTTATTAAGCAATTTCGTCTAAACATACTGTGAAGGAGGGAACTTTTCAACCTCATTCCCCATAATAAAAAAACACCCAAACTGTTTGTTGTTGTTGTTGTTGTTTGTTGTTGTTTGTTTGTTGTTTGTTGTTGTTTGTTTGTTGTTGTTGTTGTTTGTTGTTGTTTGTTTGTTGTTGTTGTTTGTTGATGTTTGTTTGTTGTTGTTGTTTGTTTGTTGTTGTTGTTTGTTGTTGTTTGTTGTTGTTTGTTTGTTGTTGTTTGTTTGTTGTTGTTTTTGTTTGTTTGTTGTTCTTGTTTTGTTGTTTTTTGTTGTTTGTTTGTTGTTGTTGTTCGTTGTTGTTGTTTGTTTGTTGTTGTTTGTTTGTTGTTGTTGTTTGTTTGTTGTTGTTGTTTGTTGATGTTTGTTTGTTGTTGTTGTTTGTTTGTTGTTGTTGTTTGTTGTTGTTGTTTGTTGTTGTTTGTTTGTTGTTGTTTGTTTGTTTGTTGTTTTGTTGTTTTTTGTTGTTGTTGTTTGTTGTTGTTTGTTGTTGTTTGTTGTTGTTTGTTGTTGTTTGTTGTTGTTTGTTGTTGTTTGTTGTTGTTTGTTGTTGTTGTTTGTTGTTGTTTGTTGTTGTTTTTGTTTGTTGTTTGTTGTTGTTGTTGTTGTTTGTTGTTGTTTGTTGTTTGTTGTTGTTGTCGTTGTTTGTTTGTTGTTGTTGTTGTTTATTGTTTGTTTGTTGTTTGTTGTTGTTTATTGTTTGTTTGTTGTTGTTTGTTTGTTGTTGTTGTTGTTTATTGTTTGTTGTTGTTGTTGTTTGTTGTTGTTGTTGTTGTGTGTGTGTGTGTGTGTGTGTGTGTTTGTGTGAATATGCATGAGTTAAATTTTGCGTTGGAGACTGCAGGGTAATGGACATACTACTTAAAAGCTTATTGCTCAATCCCCAACAGTCACTAAAGCAGTTAGGAGAGACGGATTCGTCATAAACCAAGATAA
Source organism: Biomphalaria sudanica (assembly GCA_036873155.1). Lineage (NCBI taxonomy): Eukaryota > Metazoa > Mollusca > Gastropoda > Planorbidae > Biomphalaria > Biomphalaria sudanica. The sequence continues at coordinate 16,510 of JAZGLO010002488.1, read as the reverse complement.
TCTGTTTTTAATTCTTGACTAAACACAAGACTTATCCTCAGTATTAGGTGGAGCTTCAAACCGTTTTAGCTCCATAAAGGGAGAGGGCGGGGGGGGGTCGGTCAGCTTATACCCATTCTTCACTAAACTGTCCACTAAATATAACATTTACAATGTGGACAAGGCAGCTCATAGAAGCGGCTTGATTGTTTATACACAACCGCCTGAAAAGTTTCCAACTTGAAATCGTTCATAGAGATACAGGCCATGGGAACATTGAGTACTGCCTTAATCGTCTTCTTATTGGCTTTCATAGGTAATTGTTCTTTAAAGACAGGGATACGAAAGGGGAAAAAAACGCTAAGTAGTCTTATGTGAGAAGGCGCGGTGGCTTGGCGGTAAAGCGCTTGACTTCCGAACAGGGGTTCCCGTGGTTCGAACCCCGGTGAAGACTGGAGTTTTAAATTTTGAATTTTTTGGGTGCCTCTGAGTCCACCCAGCTGTATTGTGTACCTGACATTAGTTGGGGAAAAGTAAAGGCGGTTGGTCGTTGTGCTGGCCACAGACACCTTCGTTAACAGTGGGCCACTGAAACAGATGACCTATCTGCCCCATAAATCGCAAGGTCTGAAAGGGGAAACTCACTTTCTACTTTAGTCGTGTGGTCTGTCTCTCAGTCAAATTTAGTTCACAAAAATTAGAAACGAAAATTAATATTTTTTAAAAACTATTTTTCAGCTTGTTAATTACGCTGCAATAATTACATTTATCTTCATTATCTAACATTTTTATAACTTATCCAACATTTTTTTCTTGTTAAAGTATGTAGGCCATTTTTTTATAAGTATAAATGAGTTTTAAAATATTATATTTAAATAGCCCCTCCTGAGGGCATCTTATTCGTCCATACTAGCATATTATGTTCACCATGTATTATTATTAAATTGTAGTTTGTTTTACATGTTTCGGATGTTCCTTCAGAGTTGAAGATAGTTTACTTCCTAATCCAAACCTCCCGCAGGACGACGGGAGCTGGCAGGGTTTGAACCCTCGACCGTCGATAAATCCGAACGACCAGGCAGCCATCCAAATTGAGAAGAAAAGTTTTGACATTTTTCAAATGAAGCACACAATAGATAAGATTTTATCTACAATTTACAAGATTCCAATATTTATGCAATTCCTAAAGGGTTGGGGTACATAACACAATAATGGCTGCCTGGTCGTGCGGTTTGCGCGCTGGACTGTCGTTCAGATTTATCGATGGTCTAGGGTTCAAACCCTGCCCGCTCCCATCCCTCGTCGTCCTGCGGGAGGTTTGGACTAGGAAGTAATTATCTTCAACTCTGAAGGGACATCCGAATCATGTAAAACATTTTTTTTTACAAAGTTATAATGTCGCCTATTCCTCTGGAAATTACAAAAAGAAAAATAAACAAGTTTCCAAAGACAGTTTGTTTGGAAACACAAACTCAAAATCGGGCCCCGAAGTGGTCCACCCAGTTAGGTAAAAAGGCAGGTTTCAATATTTTCAGAAAGAACATCAAAATGAAATTTTATCAAAGACAAATGTCAGAGAAGAATGGAGAAAAAAGGTTGACAGATCTTGTGTGGTACCCAAGCGGTTCAGCTGACCAATGGATTGTTGAAAGTAAATGTGAAGTTAGATGTAAACCTGGCCTAACTGATGTCTTATAATGAATATCTAATTGTTCTCTGAAGGGCCAATCTCTTATTTTTCAAGAAAAAAAACATTTCCGAAAAAAAAAATTCTTTTAGTTCAGTGCTCTATAGTCGTTACGCGACGCTGCAGTTCACGCGATAATACGAAAAACTACTTATTAATTGTTGTTTTCGATAATGTCCAACTTACATGCATATTCTTGACTATATAGATTTTTTCTCTAAATAAAAAAAGTAAACATTTTTTTTTCTGTAACTGTGTAGTTAGTATAACAGAATTTACATAACTTAGCAGTACAAATGTAAAAAAAAAAAATTTCACAAAAAACCATTTGCATAAATGTGTTAAGAATATGCCAACTATTACACCTATTATAGCGCCTCCCGTGTTTGTTACTATTAATAGTGAATAGTTGTAAAATTGGTGTATTTTTATGAAAAAACTGCTTGCATAAGTGATTAAAAAAAATAATTTTTCGCTTTCAGAAAAGAAAAAAGTAGCATTTGCATCAGAACTTTGAATGTTCTAAAATATTAGGATGTCGGTTTTTCACGATCTTTTCTAGTTTACGAGATCTAAACGAGACGGACGGACGGACAGACAGACACAAAAAAAAACAACAACTAATAGCTTCTTTTCCGCTTTTGGGGACCGCTAATACAACAAAAAAACTAACTAGAATAGTGTCATCATAAGGTACTTCTAGTGCTCCAGGGCTATAAAATATATGTTTGGTCTTTGTGTGTAGACGAGGTGCCGTTAATGAAAGGAGCTATCTTTTCTTAAAGGCATCTAGACTCCATAAGGTGTGTGTCTTATGTGGCCGTTATAATGCAATTTGCAGGAGGCAGCGTGTTAAAAAGTGTTTGACATAGGTGGGTGGCATAATTGAGTAAACTATTTTAACAATTTCAATAAAAACTCAAGACAGTTAAAGCCATGGGCACAGCTAGGACTTTTACATATTTGCGGGCCCCTGAATTTTTTGTAATATTTAATTATCAATGTAATTAAAAAAAAACTCATTTCGGGGCCCCCTCAAGAATTTGAAATTCCCACCTCCTCTTACCACCCTAGCTACGCCACTGGTTAAAGCGTATAACTGTTTTAAGTGAGAGTGTCACTGACATATGTTTTAATATTCTATTTTATTTTTTTATCTAAAAAAGTTTTAATTTTTAAAAACCTTTTTATTTTTAGCCCAAGGTGAAGACTTTCAAAGTGGGCCATCAATAAACAGTCATGATATGCAATTCATCCAAGAAAATACATCAAGCGAGAGAATTCAAGATAAATACCCCATAGACAACCTATCAGAAAAGAGTCAAAAAGTAGACAATACTAAGGACGAATCATCACAGGAGAGTGAAAATAATGAAGATACTATGGACGAGGCATCACAGGAGAGTGAAAAAGTGGAAGACACTATGGAAATGTCATCACAGAAGAGTAAAAAAGTGGAAGACACTATGGAAATGTCATCACAGACAAGTAAAAAAGTGGAAGATACTAATGGGAAGTCATCAAATGAGGGTAACAAATCTGAAGACAGAAAGGACCAGCTATCACAGAAGAGTCAAAAATCGGATGACACAGAGGACGGGTCAACACAGAAAAGTCAAAAAGAGGAAGACAGAAAGGACGAGACGGCAGAGAAGAGTCAAATAGAGGAAGACAGAAAGGACAAGCCGGCTGAGAAGAGTCAAATAGAGGAAGACAGAAAAGACAAGCCGGCTGAGAAGAGTCAAATAGAGGAAGACAGAAAGGACAAGCCGGCAGGAAAGAGTCAAAAAAAGGTAAACAAAAAAAAAAAACCATCACAAAAGAGTCAAAAAAAGGATGACAGAAAAACCAAACCATCACAAAAGAGTCAAAAAAAGGATGACAGAAAAACCAAACCATCACAAAAGAGTCAAAAAAAAGTAAACAAAAAAACCAAACCATCACAAAAGAGTCAAAAAAAGGATGACAGAAAAACCAAACCATCACAAAAGAGTCAAAAAAAGGATGACAGAAAGGAAAAGCCGGCAGAGAAGAGTCAGAAAGAGGAAGACAGAAAAGACAAGCCAGCTGAGATGAGTCAAAAAGAGGAAGACAGAAAGGACGAGCCGACAGAGAATAGTCAAAAAGAGGAAGACAGAAAGGACGAGCCGACAGAGAATAGTCAAAAAGAGGAAGATAGAAAGGACGAGCCGACAGAGAATAGTCAAAAAGAGGAAGACAGAAAGGACGAGCCGACAGAGAATAGTCAGAAAGAGGAAGACTCAAAGGAAAAGCCGGCAGAGAAGAGTCAAAAAGAGGAAGACTCAAAGGAAAAGCCGGCAGAGAAGAGTCAAAAAGAGGAAGACTCAAAGGAAAAGCCGGCAGAGAAGAGTCAAAAAGAGGAAGACTCAAAGGAAAAGCCGGCAGAGAAGAGTCAAAAAGAGGAAGACTCAAAGGAAAAGCCGGCAGAGAAGAGTCAAAAAAAGGAAGACTCAAAGCAAAAGCCGGCAGAGAATAGTCAAAAAGAGGAAGACATAAAAGACAAGCCGGTAGACAAGAGTCAAAAAGAGGAAGACATAAATAACAAGCCGACAGAGAAGAGTCAAAAAGAGGAAGACATAAAAGACAAGCCGGTAGACAAGAGTCAAAAAGAGGAAGACATAAAAGACAAGCCGGCAGAGAAGAGTCAAAAAGAGGAAGACTCAAAGCAAAAGCCGGCAGAGAATAGTAAAAAAGAGGAAGACATAAAAGACAAGCCGGTAGACAAGAGTCAAAAAGAGGAAGACATAAATAACAAGCCGACAGAGAAGAGTCAAAAAGAGGAAGACATAAAAGACAAGCCGGCAGAGAAGAGTCAAAAAGAAGAAGACATAAAAGACAAGCCGGCAGAGAAGAGTCAAAAAGAAGAAGACATAAAAGACAAGCCGGCAGAGAAGAGTCAAAAAAAGGAAGACTCAAAGCAAAAGCCGGCAGAGAATAGTCAAAAAGAGGAAGACATAAAAGACAAGCCGGCAGAGAAGAGTCAAAAAGAGGAAGACTCAAAGCAAAAGCCGGCAGAGAATAGTCAAAAAGAGGAAGACATAAAAGACAAGCCGGTAGACAAGAGTCAAAAAGAGGAAGACATAAAAGACAAGCCGGCAGAGAAGAGTCAAAAAGAAGAAGACATAAAAGACAAGCCGGCAGAGAAGAGTCAAAAAGTGGAAGACATAAAAGACAAGCCGGCAGAGAAGAGTCAAAAAGAAGAAGACATAAAAGACAAGCCGGCAGAGAAGAGTCAAAAAGAAGAAGACATAAAAGACAAGCCGGCAGAGAAGAGTCAAAAAAAGGAAGACTCAAAGCAAAAGCCGGCAGAGAATAGTCAAAAAGAGGAAGACATAAAAGACAAGCCGGCAGAGAAGAGTCAAAAAGAGGAAGACTCAAAGCAAAAGCCGGCAGAGAATAGTCAAAAAGAGGAAGACATAAAAGACAAGCCGGTAGACAAGAGTCAAAAAGAGGAAGACATAAAAGACAAGCCGGCAGAGAAGAGTCAAAAAGAAGAAGACATAAAAGACAAGCCGGCAGAGAAGAGTCAAAAAGTGGAAGACATAAAAGACAAGCCGGCAGAGAAGAGTCAAAAAGAAGAAGACATAAAAGACAAGCCGGCAGAGAAGAGTCAAAAAGAAGAAGACATAAAAGACAAGCCGGCAGAGAAGAGTCAAAAAAAGGAAGACTCAAAGCAAAAGCCGGCAGAGAATAGTCAAAAAGAGGAAGACATAAAAGACAAGCCGGTAGACAAGAGTCAAAAAGAGGAAGACATAAAAGACAAGCCGGCAGAGAAGAGTCAAAAAGAGGAAGACTTAAATGACAAGCCGGCAGAGAAAAGTCATAAAGAGGAAGACAGAAAGGACAAGCCGGCAGAGAATAGTCAAAAAGAGGAAGACAGAAAGCAGAAGCCAGCAGAAAAGTGTCAAAAAGAGGAAGACAGAAAGGACAAGCCGGCAGAGAAGAATCAAAGCGTTGAAAACACCAAGCACAAGCCGTTAGATACTAGTCAACAAACAGAAGCAAACAAAGACCAACGCAAAAGGCGGGTTTTGTTCTATTTTGCACTTATGGATGTATGGCTGTAAACCACGAGAATACTAAAATGCCTCTATTGATACCAATAAAACATTCTATAATGCCAAAACAGAATGTCAAATTTTGACATGTATTTTTTTCGATGTTTCTACAACGAGAAAAACGATACTCGTAATGCACATATTTATTGATCATTTTTTACTCTTGAATTATTTGTGTGTGTGTGCCCTGGTCCACTCTTTTGAGAACACTTGGGAGGAGAGGAATGGGGTATCATTTTTTTGTTGTTGTTTGTGAGCGCAGCTACCACCATTCAGCTCAACTCAAGGCTTAATATTCAATATGTCTTCAGCACGATTTAAACTCAAGCCCCTCGTGACGTAGTTTACCGGTCCTCGCCATTCAGTTACGCTTCCCAAACACTTTCGTCTATATCAGTGTTTCATTAAGTGGGGTACGCGTACTACCCAGGGGTACGGGAAGAGCTTGCAGGGGGTACTTCTAGACAGTAGTGTACCATGTTGTCCGTCTGAGATCAATGGGGAGTGAGTTCCAAACCTTTGGTCCGTGCACTTAAGAAGCCCGTAGACCGTAGCTTTTGAAAAAGAAACGTGGCACTCTGGGGGACATATGGAGTGATCAATTCGCTAAGGTACAAGAACATTTATTTATTATAAATACACTGATGACAAAGTGTGTTCATATTGCCAATATATGTACAAAGAGAGTAGGCTTTCCAGTGAGTTGGGTTTAATCCACATTTCTATTATTCACAGACCACCTTATAAATTCTTTGCATTAGTGTTCGTAGATATATTATTGAACTCTTTTATAGATACTAATAAGCAAAGGGCGAGAATTCCCGCTAAAAGCGTGTTCAAATTTTTTCACATTAAAACATATTAAACAACAAGAATACCAGTTTAGAAATATTTTTTTAAATACAATACCTTCATCATTAATCTTCAAATATAATAAAATAATAATAATAAAAAATGTTTGGCTGAATTCGTATATCAAACCCTTAACAACGTCAGCTGGTAGAACTTGCTGATTTTTTTTTTTTTTCGGCCCTCGAGGACGATAGTCTTTGATGATTATTACCTGGACATCTAGATCTTATCTTATATAATACAGACGTTACTTCAAAAAAGAAGATGATTACGTCCTACGCGTCATGCATTTAGTCATGCATATTAACCAATGACTTAAATTCTGCCAAGTCACTGGTTTTCCTGGCTAGCTCAGGCAACCCATTTCATGCTCTAATAGCACAAGGGAAGAAGGAGTATTTGTACAAATGTGTCCTAGCATATGGGACGAGGAATGTGCCTTTATCTTTGTTTTTCTAACACTAGAGATAAAGTTCTGCTTGACAACTCTTAAGGTCTAGTCTAGTTAATGTATTTCAGAACTGACATTATTGAATCATGTCCACTTTATGAATATTGGTATATTTTTATTAACATGAAGATTTAGTTTAAACTTCTTGCTGGACGTTGTTTATCAGCGTCGACTACTTTTATAGTGTTTGCCTTTCGCCTGTGTGGTTTCGATATTTAAGTGTTACCTCCGTTTGGCGTATCTGGAAAAGAGCTCGGGGGCCCCTAACAATATTAATAGAAATACAGGTGTAGCTTTTACTATCCGGTAGTGATATCCAACCGGAGCCGGATATTGCCGGATAGTGAAAAAGTGCCGAATATTCGGCAGAAGCCTGAGCCAGAGCGACTATCTGGTGCACCCCTAGTCTAGATGTACTTCTATATATAGAATCTAGATGTAATCTACATTATACTTACTACGTAAAAATGTAATCAACGCCTTAAAAATTTAAATACAATTGAAGCAACTTTAAATATACTGTTATCACTTAATTACGGTAATACACCTGACTACGCCATGTTGGCTCTAGACCTTGAAATAGTCTCCAGCCAAATGTACATTTATTTATTTTTTTTCCTTTGAAAAAAATATAAAGGTCCAACTTGAGTTTTCTCCGTGTGGCCAACGAGCTAGTAATTGTTTTCTCAGCGATATAAATCAACTGTTACATTACTAGGAAAATCGTTAGAGCCATTTTTGAGATCAGCTGTCCTTGTTTCTTGATACAGCTTTCTGCTGGTTCCATGCTGGTTCCATGACGATCTGACTAGTAGAATAGAGGTATTGTAAAAACTGTGTTCGACACATTTAATTTTAACATGACTTTTGAAAAACGGTCATACCAATTTTTACAGAGTGGTTTTGAATTTCTATGAAGATCGTTAGAGTCGGTTTCGAAATACCAGTTCAGTTTCACCCATAAACCTTTTGAGAGTGTATTAAGTAACATACGTTTAAATAGAAACTATAAAAAAATCAAACAAAGCATTAGGGTTTATTAAAAGAAATTTCTATAAATCAAATAAGAACATAAAACTAAAATGTTATTTAACCTTGGTTAGGCCAATAATAGAATATGCATCCACCGTTTGGGACCCCTCAACATTAAGATACTGGAACAGACACAAAACAGAGCAGTAAGATTCATAACAAACGAATATTCACATTTGACTAGAGTAACACCATTAGTAAAATCACTAAATTTAGATAGCCTTCAGGACAGAAGACTCAAAAGTAAAGTAGCAATTATACATAAAACACTGAACCATAATCTTCAAATACAAAAACAAAATCTAATAAAATACTCTGAAAGACACAAAAATAAAGGCACATTCCTCGTCCCATATGCTAGGACAAATTTGTACAAACACTCCTTCTTCCCTAGTGCTATTAGAGCATGGAATGGGTTGCCTGAGCTAGCCAGAAAAAACAGTGACTTGACTTAATATGCATGACTAAATGCATGACGCGTAGGACGTAATCATCTTCTTTTTTGAAGTAACGTCTGTATTATATAAGATAAGATAAGATAGTGTATTATGTACCATACTTTTTGTGAAAGTATTATGCTTGAGAGTGTAATTGGTAATATATGTAAATTGTATTATTAAAAATATTTCTTAAGAAAACCCGAATAGTTTATATTCCACTAAAATACATCTGCGTGAATGGGGATCATGAGTCTACTGACCCCTCCCACCGGATACACTCGAGCCTCTTCATTTTGTATTTATTAATGAGATACTCACCGGAAGTGTGTGTAGGCTAGATGGATTGGATGAGATACTCACCGGAAGTGTGTGTGTGTGTGTGTGTGTATGTTAGATGGATTGAATGAGATACTCACCTGAAGTGTGTGTAGGTTAGATGTATTGAATGAGATACTCACCGGAAGTGTGTGTGTGTGTAGGTTAGATGGATTGAATGAGATACTCACCGGAAGTGTGTGCGTGTGTGCAGGTTAGATGGATTGAATGAGATACTCACCGGAAGTGTGTGCGTGTGTGTAGGTTAGATGGATTAAATGAGATACTCACCGGAAGTGTGTGTGTGTGTGTGTAGGCTAGATGGATTGAATGAGATACTCACCGGAAGTGTGTTGTATTGATTTGTTTTCCACTTTTCGGACGACGGGAGATAGCAGGGGGGGGGGGCTGGTTTGAACCCGTGACCCGGGTGCCACTGTTTGACGCTCTAACCGCACGACCAGGCAGAATTTAAAAAAAACAGTTAAGAGTGTGTAATGAAAACGTTGGTTTAAAACAATTATTTTCACAAGCAGGACACAGTGAGTGTAGAGAAGACGACTAATCTGCAAGCAGGACACAGTGAGTGTAGAGAAGACGTCTAATCTGCAAGCAGGACACATTGTAGAGAAGACGTCTAATCTGCAAGCAGGACACATTGTAGAGAAGACGACTAATCTGCAAGCAGGACACAGTGAGTGTAGAGAAGACGTCTAAACTGTCTGTATAATTTGTACTGATCAGAAGATAGGTTGCGTGTTGATGATAGTATTGAGTTCGTTGCCTCAGACGTTCAGATCAAGACACTCCACAATTAAGTCAATCAACAGGTGTATGTAAAAGTATAATTGTTTAATTAAGAACGGGAATACTCTAGTCTCAGTCACTAAAATAAAAGATGTCACTACTATGAAAGCCTAGCCTAGCCTCAACTGTCCGTTTATCTATATCTAATCTACAGTCTCGCTTTGGATTAATTTTGTCATTATTGTGCATTCATTTAGTCACCTACATTGCATCTCTACAATCCTTAAGTGCGTCTCTACACAATATTGAAGTGATGCACTACTCTACAGCAGTGCTTCCCAAACTGTTTGCCGTGGGACACTATGTCTGAAGAGATGCTCTACGAGCTATGAACTACTAGACCTACACGCGGAAGATTTTCTAAGTAAATGCAGAAAATAAAATAAAATTGAAAAAAGTTCTTCTGAGTAACGTATAGTGAATCCTAGAACAACATAATGAGCTTACACTCTGAGGTAGACTATGACTTTAATTTAAAGTTTCCATTTTAGACCTTGCGATCTATGGGGCAGATGATGTTAAGGTCATCTATTTCTATGGCCAACGGTTAGTGAGCAGGATGTCATGTAGCCAGCGCAACGAAAGTCAGGTACTCATTAGAGTTGGGTGAACTCAGAGGTGCCCTAAAAATCACAAAATTCAAATTTCCCTACTTCACAGAGATTCGAACCCAGGGTCCCCAGGTTCGGAAGCCGAGCGCTGAACCACTCAGCCAGTTAATTGAGAACTTTATTTCTCCCACAAGCAATCTCGGATCAAGTTGCACCTTTAAACAATTATTTATTGTATCTAACGAAACATGAATAAAAAAAAAATCAACTAGTCAATTAATCTGTCATTGATGTTTTTTGTTCAATATTGAAGAAGGGAAAAAAACTTCTGCATTTTTTAGAAATATAGTTGTAATTGTGAGTTGTTTCCCTTAAATATGCTTTGGATTTAAAAAAAAAAGATTTTTAAACATATATTTTGCTTATTTTTTTTTAATGTTTATGTCTACGTAGACAGATGAGGGCTTTAGAAGGAAGTTTCATACAGCTACGATCTATAGAAACCCGCTGTTCTATGATTGGTGAGTAGAATTAACCAAAATTAAGAAGACAGATGGTCTCATAAATTTTATCATAAGAGATAAGATTCTCAAGTTGTGTAATTTTAAATAGTGGCTTTTCTATATTAGATAAAACATACAGTGGTATCGACGGCTGTAAAGCTATGTTAACAGTATCGACAGCACACCCAGAGTAAGCACTTCAAAGGCAAGATAATGTGATTCCAAGCAAGTTTGCGTTCGCAGCAAAGTTAGATGATAGAAAGTTTAAAAACAAGACCGCCTCAGAATCGCTCTAGAATCAGGGCTGGCCTTAGATAATTAGGAGCCTCTAGGCGAAGTGAATTTGGTGGCCACAAATGAAATAGAAAAATTAAAAATAACAAGATTACAAAGAGAGTCTGTGCTATCACACAAACTCATAGGTGACCCCATCAAATTCACCAATGAACGAGAAATATATTTAAGCAATATTCTTGTTTTTATCGTTTGAAGAAATTTAAAAATTTTGGTGTTATTTTTCACATAAAAGAAAACAGTGCAACACGTCGTATTTGATAAGACTTCTAACTCTTCTGGAATAAGTAGAGTAGCGTTAAGTGATCACCTACGATCAGCATGGAAACCTCCCAATACAGTGTCGGTGGAATCTATTGCGAGAGCTGATGGTGTCATCCCTCCACATCAACTTTCTTGAAAAATGTTCCAAAGAACACTATTGCTAGTTATTTTATTTTTGGTGAACCAATACAGTGACCTGATTACCTACTTTTATTGATTTTTACTCAAATGTAAAATCTCAATGTTTATTACGTCATTGCAAAGTCCAAACAGTTTGGGTCTTACAATAACAAGTTGCAAAAGATATATTTCATGCGTTCACTTAAAGAAGGTAGAAAACTCAATTCCCATACATTTTTATATTGTCGTGGAAGAGTTATTCCTCTTTTTAAATGCATAATTAAAGTACTTCAAGACACTTTTAATGATTCAGCTTTTATGTGCATTCTCTTGTACCAGTTATTCAAACCAGACCCTTATTCGAACCGAATCCTCGTGTGCCAGGTCAAATACTATTCTATAGTCGTAAGGTTAGTAAAGCCGCACTTTCAATAAATCGCTCAAAAGAATATGAGACGGAAGAAAGAAAAAAAAAAACAAGCAAAATATCAAAAAAATATATTAAAAAAAAATATTTCAAAAAAAAAAAAAAAAATATTTCAAAAAAAAAATTTCAAAAAAAAAAAAATATATTTCAAAAAATAAATATTAAAAAAAATATATATATTTCAAAAAAAAAATATTTAAAAAAATATTTTTAAAAAAAATATTTAAAAAAAAAATATTTAAAAAAAAATATTTAAAAAAAAAATGTTTAAAAAAAAATTTAAAAAAAAAATATTTCAAAAAAAAAATTATTAAAAAAAATATTTAAAAAAAAATATTTAAAAAAAATATTTAAAAAAAAAATTTCAAAACAAAAATTATATTGAGTGAATGCTGAGCACCGTTTAATCGCGTCCAGTTCTCTCAATAGTGCAAAGTTCATCTCCATTTTTCTATTTAAAACTAAATTAATTAATTCTTGTCTTGTTGCCGACAATGAATAATTGTGCAGAATGTCATCATGATCCCAGAATGAGAGGTGGAAGGACAATTTAAAAAAGAATTAACCTAGACACCATAAATCAGTTACCTACTAGTGATATCAAGAAATGGTAATAAAACTGACTGTAATGAACCACAACCATAGCACAATGGAAACAAACGAACAAAAAGTCTAGTACATGTTCGATTTGTAAGTTTTTCCCTTTTTTAAAAAAATTGTATCTTATGTTTCTCACAAAGCTTCGTTGCAGGGGCAGACTGGCGGGTTTATAGTGTCCGGACATTATTGCCCGGACAGCCAGCATCTCATGAACTGGTGGGTCCGCCGCTTATGAGCTGCTTTTAATGACAGTAAGATCCTTAGACGATTTTATATTGTCTTAATATAGGGGCAGTGATTGTTGCTTTGTATTAAAGCTCTTTTACAGACCTAAAGTAAAAAAAAATCGTCCCATAGTATTGTTATAGCTTATACTCGTAGACCTTCTGGTAAGTTTCAGTTAGTGTTAATTTCAAAGAGCTCCATGTTGCATTTGCATCCATCAGTATACCTTTAACCCAGTGGACGACCAGCGGCTCTCCTGCCTTAAATGAGATCACCTTACAGAATGTCTTGTGGAAGTCGATCTTGTGGCATTCTGTCAACATGACCAAGCCACCCCAAGGCGTCTGCTGCTGATAACAGAGCGGATGTCCTGGCACTCTGATCTTCGCAGTATTTCCTTCTTCTTATCTTATCTTATATAATACAGACGTTACTTCAAAAAAGAAGATGATTACGTCCTACGCGTCATGCATTTAGTCATGCATATTAACCAATGACTTAAATTCTGCCAAGTCACTGGTTTTTCTGGCTAGCTCAGGCAATCCATTCCATGCTCTAATAGCACTAGGGAAGAAGGAGTGGTTATTTTATCTTGCCACCTTATTTTAAAAATTCGCCTTACATAGATGAAAGATATTCAGTTTTGTTTCCCTGCCAAAAGTTGGTTGCTCATGTTTCACTACCGTATAGTAAAGTGCTCATCACTCAGGACTTTGGTATTGTTAGTCAGCAAGGTATTGCCGCACACTCTTTATCTTAACTTTCCTTCTGTTGATGCCCTTAAATCCGGCCCTGCGTATGTCACACTACCAGGAAGAACATCTTTTTAACTATAAAATGTGTATATGTTTATCTCAAATATAATGGATCTTTAAAAACAGATAATTAAATCTATATATTAACTATGTATCGTCCCCTTCTCCAGAAGACCCCCCCCCCTTTACCCTGGATGGCTGCCTGGTCGTGCGCTGGACAGTCGTTTAGATTTATCAATAGTCCCGGGTTCAAACCTTGCTCGCTCCCATCCTCTTTCGTCCTGCGGGAGGTTTAGACTAGTAAGTAAACTATCTTCAACTTTCAAGGAACATCCGAAACATGTACAATAAACAAACAAACATACCCACTATTACCCACCCACAAAAGATCAAGTGAATTTAATAATATATAATTGTTTTGTTTTTTCCCACCTTAATTAAAACATGATGAATATGTAATGTGGATAAATCTTTCACAAAAACCCAGAGTGTTGTTGTGACCTATTTTAGTTAGAGAGTGTGTTGAGTTTTGTAGATAAATACAGTGTGTATTGTTTTTAGCGGCCGTAAAAGTGGTGACGTAGTCAGACAGGCGAAATGACGTTGCAGAATAGGTGTACATGGAAGAACAAGATGGCTATAGCTCAGAGAAGGCTGGATAGTGTTAGAGGCGAACAAGTAAAACGACAGGTGAGTAGACGAGACAAGAATCCCATTCGTGAATAAATACATCATTTAAAGTAGCAAGAAGTCTCAAGTATGTCTATCTTGTTAATATTCCTTTCTCTAATTTACACTAGCGGAGTGAAAACACATTGGATTTGCATAGTACACAAGATACTAGCCGGGACAGTTTAATACTTAAGTCTGATCTTTCAACGTTTTTTTTTTTATTCATAACAAATATTAAATTCCATTCACTGACCTGGCAAAGCCATAAACACTTTTATCTTTCTAGCAATAAATAGTAAATTTCTATAGATACAGCTAAATGGAATAATTATATATTTCGCTAAAAAAAACTGTATTGATTAATTTTCTTGAAAAACGTTTTTGCTTTTATTTCTAAATGTTTTACATGTTTCGGATGATTCTTCAGAGCTGAAGATACTTTTACTTCCACAGGACGACAGGGGATGGCAGAGGTATAATCCGTGTTAGAGACAAACCTTAGTTAACGGACCTTGAACGCGACATTTAGTGACGTCACGGATAGTGGGGTTTAGTTGTTTATTTTTGGCAATATTATTACAAAGCTTCATAGATCAACTCAAACTGTCTGGTAAAAAGTTTTGCACACGTTATTTTTCCTGACACCCAATCTCGGATCAAGCTGAAAATTTCGAGTAAATTATTTTTTTTTTTACCAGACCACACAAGAGTCAATGAACAACAAGTTTACAAAGGCATTTTTTTGTGGAAACACAAAAGTTAAAAGGATAGGTGAAATTAATGTGAGGTTAAATGCAAAGCTGGCCTAACTGATGTCTTATATTGAAAATCTAATTTATCTATTTTGTTTTTTAAAGGGTCAATCTCTTATTCAAACCCTCAAAAAAAAAAAGGAAAAGATCCTTCATTGAAGTGTTCCAGTGAATGTGTGTTACGGTACTGCAGGTCACGCGCGATGATATTCCAGGTGCAGCACGGGGTCCTTCTTTAACACTTCCCGTGTATATTAATATTTATAGTGAATAGTTGTAAAAGTGGTGTAAACACTTCTTGCATAAGTGATTTTAAAAAATGAGATTTTTTCGCTTTCAGAAAAGAAAAAAAGTAGCCGTTGCATCAGATTTTGAATAAACCAAAATATTGTGATGTCGAATTTTCACTCTCTTTTCTAGTTTACGAGATCTAAACGGGACAGGCGGACAGACATTTCGCACAAAACTAACAACACCTTTTTCCCTTTCGGGGGACGCTAAAAATAAAAATCTAGCGTATTGTAAATGTATCTATTTAAATAAAGAAACAAAAATTATGTTGTTTTTTTTAAACAGACTATGTGTGTTAGATACAACAGATAATTACAAAGCTTTTATCGACTCACTCTGTCCGTCTGTCTGGTACAAATCTTGTACAATTTTTTTTCCCTCTTCCCATTCTCGGATCAAGTTGAAACTTTGCACAATTATTCATTGTCCATGACAATACATGAATCCATAAACAAAATTACCGATAACGTAATTAATTAGTGGTAATTAATTCATCTTTTTTTTATGAAAGTACATAAACATTACAGTATTAACTGCAACTATACAGTAACTATGTGATTCTTTCTCTTTTATTGCCTTTGTTTAATGAAAAATATTTTCTTTAAATAATTTCTTTTATTTTTTTTTTACACCTTGTTGTTAATATGCTCAGATAATTATTTGCTTGTCAGACTGAGTTTTCCAATCATCATGGTTCTCAATATAAACACACAATGCTACCTGTTTCTTAATAAACAGAGATATTCTATTTTAGTTTCCTCTGGTGCTATAAAAGAACAAGTGTAGATCCTCTGAATATCGGAAGACCTTTTCATCTCTTAGTGCTGGTCCACCCAATAGTTTACGATCTGTTTAATTAAAGGGGAAGATAATTGAAAAACGGATAGGTGGCAGCACTCGACTTGATTATTTAGAATACCACCTGTCAACTTTAAGCTCATTACTAAAGACATCCACAGTGATAAAGTCACTGAAGGCATGCGAACTCTTCATTTTCTCTCTGTACTTGATCACCATTTTGTTGGCATTAATAGGTAAATTTTTTTTCTTTTTAAAATATTATTTGAAAGAAAATGGCTGTTCTCCTATTTCCCGTCATTAATAAAAAAAAAATCGTTAAAACCTAATAAAATACTCAGAAAGATAAAGACACATTCCTTGTTCCATATGCTAGGACAAATTTTTGCAAATGCTCTTTCTTCTCTAGTGCTATTAGGGTATGGAATGGGTTGACTACATGGGCGCCCTCAGGGGGGGGGTGTTCAATGTGGTGCACTTGCACCCCCTGAATTCTGAGTAGCCTCAATTTAGCTTTTTTTTTTTTTTTGTGCAGTCAAATCAATTGAAATCTAAATAGAAAATGAACAAGTAGTGCTTCCATTAGTGACTGAAGAACAGCTGTAAAGATAAGTTA
>JAZGLO010002487.1:0-11246 GCA_036873155.1 Biomphalaria sudanica | reverse complement strand
TATAAATACAACAGAGACACACACTCATATTTTACAGGCATACTGCTAGACACACACACACACACTGAGTTACCATTACGACATACACACTCATGATTTAGTTTGTTTACACTAAGGGACGAACTAAAAGCAAACCAACAGCGCGTGTCGAATCTCTCATCTACTTTTTACATGTCCAGGAATAGTCAGCAACAAACAGAACGATACATATAAGCTGTTTTGGGAATTTTCCTTTATGGCTAAAAAACTATAAATGGTGTATCCGGTGTACAAAACTAATAAAGAGTTGATAAGTTATGCCTTTATAAAATAAATACATAGGAACATTTTTGTGCACTCATTAGCACTGCAGAATCATTTTTGGATTCTGTCAATGTGAAGATATATTGCTATGCATGAGATTATTATTAAAAACAATTCGTTTTTATTTAGTTGGCAACTATTTGAATATTGTTTAGTTTATTGTGACAGTCTCCAATAAACACGTTACGTGTATAAACCACTAACTCAACCCAAAACAAGAAAAACATTCACAAATACTTTTTAAAAAAAAAGACAATACCTCCTTCACATAGCAAATAGAGCGTTTGTTTTTCTCTTCATAACTAAGGAATGTTAGATTTTTAAAAAGTTTTTTACACCGCCCTATCCCACCCCCCCCAAAAAAAAAAAAAAAAAAACTAGAGAAAAAATACTTTGTTAACGAATTTATAAATCTACTAGTAAAGAAACCCTGTCAGACCATGCGATCTATAGTACAGATGATGTTAAGGTCATCTGCTTCTTTAGCCAACGGTTAACGAGCAGGTGCCATGTGGCCAGCACAACGACCAACCGCATTTACTTTCCCCAACTAAAGTTAGGTAACCATTAGAGTTGGGTGGACTAAGGGACGCGCTAAGAATCCAGAAATTCAAAATCCAAGTATTCAACGAAATTCGAACCCAGGACCCCAGGTTCGGAAGCCAAGCGTTAAAGTCGTTTTCGAGATCCGCATCCAAGTTCCAGGTTTGACGAAGATACGCGCTGTATTGTATTTGACGCATTGTAGACTTTAATCTATAACGGGGATAACTATAAACAGCTAGGTTTTTTTTGGTAATCTGGAGTATAGAATAAAGAAGGCATTGAATATTATTGTATTATACAATATACATGTTTTTACTATACCTCTATTCAGGTCAGAATTTCATGGAACCTAGAACCAGGAACCTGGAAGGCTGATCTCGAAAACGGCTCTAGCGATTTTTCTATAAATCTAACAGTTGATTAATATCACTGAGAAAAGAACTACTAGCTCATTGGACTGTTATAACTTTTTAATTAAAAAATGTAAATTTGGCTAGATAGAGACCCAGATCTAGCTCCAACATTGGCTTTGAAAGGACTATCGCGTTCTTGAAAGCGCTATCGCTTTCGGGCATTTCCTAATGTAAGGCTTTATTGATATAAATCATAAATTAAAAATTACAGCCCAGGAAAATTTTGCAATCGTCTTCTAAGTCTAGATTTAAAGACCTGGATCTATATCACTGGAATTATTCAATTGAAAAAAAACAACGTCCTACTCAGCAGTAGTGTATCGATAACTGAGTTATCTATTCAATTGAAAGTTGATTTAAGTTTTGTGATCGACGCTTTGATTATATTTGTACGTCAATCTAATATAGATTACGACTAGATAGTAGATCAATATTTAGACTATAGGCCTATCTTAAGAATTCAAAACAAGATACAAGATAATGAAGATACCAAAAAATAAAAGATTATAACTTATACAATGTCAAAACCACGAGTTTGATACCCAATATGGAGCATTTTTTTTATATATTTTATTTTATTATAAGTTGTGTAATGGAGGCTTTGCCTTTAAGTGCTGCTGCAGACTTTTAAATTGTTCCATCGGTAGCACAAAGTCATTTGAATGTAGAAGATGTGGCTCTAGAAGATGTGGCTCTGACAGTAACGCTAATACAAACGAAGTTAAAGGAATAACTAACTTGTGGTCGTTAACTAACTTGTGGTCATTAACTAACTTGTGGTCATTAACTAACTTGTGGTCATTAACTAACTTGTGGTCGTTAACTAACTTGTGGTCATTAACTAGCTTGTGGTAATTAAGTCCGTGGATCTACTAGGATCAGCTGCTACCTTTGAGATATTGAGTTGGCAACAATGATCTTTCAATTGAGTGTCCGTGACATTGCTTATTCCATCTATTCATTTCAAAACGCTCAAAATCTCTTCTTTAAAGTTTATACTTTTTTTTTCTACAAGATACTAACTATCACCTTGACATTGGCTCACATTGCTGCTGCCTGTTCGGTTTTTGTTTTTGTTTCTTTGTTTTTTATTTGTGTTTGTTACTGCATTTTATTTCGTAAATAATGTAAGGTCGGATCTTAAAAATTAAAACTTTAATCAAGAGCGGATAACTCTGTTAAATCCCTAATGAAAAAAAAAAAGACATACAAAATCCTACGTGTCTGCATTTGTATTAGCATAATCTGGCACATAAATTGAAACATCCAAATTATTTACCTATGAGTAACATTAAAGTGATTGCGCACCAAATTTCAAATGCATATATTCCAAAATGTCTACAAGGGTAGATTTAATTGGAAGTCGTACAAGGTATGGAGCAGGTCAATGTTTACACGACTAGCTAGAGTAGTTGCAGAGCCTGCAACAGTCTTAATGTGCCACTGTAGGCACGCCTATTTATCTAACAGTCTAATCATCTGCTTAAATGTCTACCTGTCCACCAACTGCCTGCTCGTGTTGTATGCTCTTTGGACTGTCGACCAGATGGTTTTAAGTTCGAAACCTGCTCGCTGCCATCCCCATTACGTCTTTATTTTTGATGGTACGTCCTAAACGTATTCAATAGGTCAACTAAGAAACAGCGAGATATGCATGGAAACTAAAACCAAAATTAGATACATGTTTCTAATATATACTCGCAAATCTACGTTATATTCTGCATGTCCTTATGCACATAAACACACACACACATTAACGCAAGTTCTGTTTGCTTTAAAAATGGATTGCAGACTCTTGGAATGAACTAATTCATTATTAAACATGTTTTGTTTTTCTTCTAAGTAGAAACATTGCTAGAAGACGAAAACAAAGCAGAACAAAGCACAAACCAAGTTCCTCTACACTCTAATCACGTGTTATCAACTAGCCAACCTACCAAAAAGCTTTCTTCATTATGTATAGAAGTAGTGAGCATTCTCGTAACCAGGCAGCTAAAACACGGGTAGATAATGAAACACCAAAGTGAATAGCTCATTACTTGTTTTATCCACTCACAGAACATAGACACAGGTCTAAGTCGAACAAACCATTAGAGAAGAAAACACGGGGGAAGGGGGGTGTACACCTTATCGACCGGACTGGCACACACACAGCCCGTCTGGCTGGTCCACAGTTCACATAATAGAAAGACTACACTCCGAGACGAGAAAGAGAGAGAGAGAGAGAGAGAGACCATAAGTAGGATAAAGACAATGGGAGAGTAATGGTGTAGAAGAACAGAACGTTTTAGTGATGGGATGTGAAAGAATAAAGACAAAACTAGTCAAGGGATCAGGATAGAAAAGGGATAGTCTGAGGATAGTTTTATACAAGGATACAGAGAAATCTTGTCTAAGGCTCTGGATATTTAAGTATATATAGGGCTCTAGATATGAAAAGACATATAAGGAACTTGTCTAAGGCTCTGTATATGAAAGGATTATATAGGGAACTTGTCTTAGTTTCTTGATATGAAAGGATATATAGGGAACTTAGTCTCTGGATATGAAAGTATGTATAGGGAAATTGTCTAAGGCTCTAGATATGAAAGGATTATATAGGGAACTTGTCTATGGCTCTAGATATGAAAGGATATATATATGGAACTTGTCTTAGTTTCTTGATATGAAAGGATATATAGGGGGGAACTTAGTCTCTGGATATGAAAGTATGTATAGGGAAATTGTCTAAGGCTCTAGATATGAAAGGATATATAAGGAACTATATAAGGCTCTAGATATGAAAGGATTATATAGGGAACTTGTCTATGGCTCTAGATATGAAAGGATATATATATATGGAACTTGTCTAAGGCTCTAGATATGAAAGGATATGTAGGGAACGTGTCTAAGGCTCTGTATATGAAAGGATATATAGGGATCGTGACTAAAGTTCTAGATATGATTGGATTTATAGAGAACTTGTCTAGGCTCTAGATATGAAAATATATATATTGGGAACTTGTCTAAGGCTCTGGATATGAAAGGATACATAGGGAACTTGTGTAATGCTCTGGATATGAAAGACGTTAAAGATAGATCACCTCGAAATCTCGGGATATGAAAAGATATGTCAAAACTGTTCCTAAAGGAGACAGGGGTAGGTAATCATGAAGAAAGGTTAAACTATCTTGAAGAGCTACTGTTTTCTATTTTGAGAAAGCAGTTGAAAGAAGATATCCTTTTCATCCTGGTCATATTAAGGAGATAATGGGGACAATAATATGCAAAAAAAAATACGTGAAAAGTCTTTCTGGACATTCTTGGTTTAATAAGGAGTTATTTCCCATGGGTCTCTAAATAATCATTTTGAAGTGTAAAAAGAAATGCCAATATTTCCTATTCTAATCAAATGGACAATTATATTAGAAGAAACAAAACCATTATCTAGCTAAATTATAATGCATACAAAATAGTAAAAAGTATTATCTACAGTTTTGGTATAATTAAATAATACATGAACAGATTAATTCCTTAAACGAAAAGCTTGAAGAAGGTAAATGAAAGTTTATTTGAAAAAAATCACAGCGGACTCAACATACAATTGCCATACTCAACAAAAGTTGAATGTTCAAAAGTATGTGAAGAAAGACAATATCCAAACCAAGGCTACAGATTGACTTCTCACACTGAGATATAGATGCCAAAAAGAACACGTAGTTTTCATCAAAGAACAAGTGAATATCAAGAAAGAACATCGTAAACAACACTTGAATATCAAGAAAGAACATCGTAAACAACACTTGAATATCAAGAAAGAACATCGTAAACAACACTTGAATATCAAGAAAGAACATCGTAAACAGCACTTGAATATCAAGAAAGAACATCGTAAACAACACTTGAATATCAAGAAAGAACATCGTAAACAACACTTGAATATCAAGAAAGAACATCGTAAACAACACTTGAATATCAAGAAAGAACATCGTAAACAACACTTGAATATCAAGAAAGAACATCGTAAATAACACTTGAATATCAAGAAAGAACATCGTAAACAACACTTGAATATCAAAACTAATTTTGGATTATCAAAACCAAAACTTGGATACCAACACGCGGCTACAAAGATAAAACACATCATTATTAAGAAATAACAATTAGAGATCAAGAAATAACAATTAGAGATCAAGAAATAACAATTAGAGATCAAGTAAGAGCAGCTAGAAGATATTAATATTGAACGCGTTAATATAAAGAAAAAAAGTTTTTCAAGACAGAATGAAGTGACCTAGTATTTCAGGATACATTTAAATGACCTACATTTCAGGCAAAATTTTAATGACCAATTTTTCCCAAACTACAATTAGATGACCTTGTTTGTTCCCCGTCCAACCCAAGCTATACAGGTTTATAAATAGTTTCAATAAATAAAACAGGGACTCCATTATTAAAGACAAAAAGTTTACAAACACCCGGGAAGACGGACTACATCAGTAGCGGCCTGGAGGGGTGGCAAGTGGGGCAACCGCCCCAGGCCCCGCGCATGAGGGAGGGCCCCGCGAACGGGGATTCATTCATATGATACCAATTACCACGTAAGCTTTTAAAAAGACATTTTTGGTTTCGAAATACCGTTCAGTTTCAGTAAAGGCAGCATCTTATGACCTGTCAATTCTAAGAGGCTATCATTGTTCAACAGCTCACCTCGGTTAACCCCACCAGTTTGCACAACGAAAAGTCTTATCTTATCTTATATAATACAGACGTTACTTCAAAAAAGAAGATGATTACGTCCTACGCGTTATGCATTTAGTCATGCATATTAACCAATGACTTAAATTCTGCCAAGTCACTGGTTTTTCTGGCTAGCTCAGGCAACCCATTCCATGCTCTATTAGCACTAGGGAAGAAGGAGTATTTGTACAAATTTGTCCTAGCATATGGGACGAGTAATGTGCCTTTATTTTTGTGTCTTTCAGAGTATTTTATTAGATTTTGTTTTTGTATTTGAAGATTATGGTTCAGTGTTTTATGTATAATGGCTACTTTACTTTTGAGTCTTCTGTCCTGAAGGCTTCCTAAATTTAGTGATTTTACTAATGGTGTTACTCTAGTCAAATGTGAATATTCATTTGTTATGAATCTCACTGCTCTATTTTGTGTTTGTTCCAGTTTCTTAATGTTTTCTTGAGTTGAGGGGTCCCAAATGGAGGATGCATATTCTATTATTGGCCTAACCAAGGTTAAATAACATTTTAGTTCTTATTTGATTTATAGAAATTTCTTTTAATAAATCATTAATGCTTTGTTTGATTTTTTTATAGTTTCATCAATATGTGGATTCCATGACAGTTTTTCATTTATTATAACACCTAGGTATTTTGCGTTTTTAGTTTGTGTTACTGGTTTGCCATGAATAAGATAAGTGGAATTAATGTTGATTTTTTCATGCAAGTCAGAAAAGTTCAGTAACTAAAATCCTCTGTGACGTCTAAGCAACTATTTAGTGAAAGTTTTATTATGACTGTTCCGGTCTTCCTCCGTTATAATTAGTTACTTTCCGACTCCAGCAGGATTAGCAGAAATTATTAGCTAGTATGTTGATTTTTTCATGCAAATTGTTTCAAAATCATTAGTTTCGTGGACTAATAAAGGCAAAATCTTACATGTAGAAGAATTACAAAATACAGTACGTAATGTAGTCAAACGGCTAATACCTAAGGCACTATATTTTTAACAAAAATTTAGCTTACTGCGTTAAAGGCGGACGAGTCCGATAGCTTTTAGTTGTGCGGTATATATACTCTACCATTACGGCTCAGGGCCGCATTTGACAGTCGCCCTGGGCCCTGCTAAGGACTACATGATGACTACTTTTCTGGCCTACCATTTGATGATTGCAGAGTTCTAACGCATAAATCATATCCATGTGTCTATCTGTGTGTCACTGAAACCGAAAAGTAATTTGAAATTGTTTCATTTTTTTATTTTTATGGATCTATAATTGTCACTGTTATGATCATCAATAGTGCTAGATGTTACAATCAAACTTGATGCCAAGATGTCACGTTAAAGCACAATCAATGATCGTAATTGCCGAGGATTCAGAAATCGTCAGTTGATAAGATGATCATATAGAAGTTGCCAGTTGATAAGAGGATCATCTAGAAGTTACTAGTTGACAAGACGATCTAAGTATATTATTATATATTCAATGAAGTACTTTCTCTTCGTCTAAAACAATTACTTTAATTCAAAACTTGGAAAAGCTATTCACAAATAAATGTACTTGAATAGAATAACTGATGTACACAATACTATAATTGAGTTCTAACATTAGACTCTCGTGCACGTTATCTCTAACACTTTCCACACAAGACTGCCGCAATCTAGAATCCTTCCCGGGCTCTAGAGCGTTATCACGGGCCAACCAATAAATGCAGCTCAAAGTTCAATAATTAATATTTCTAACCAAACACGTTCACTCCAAAACATACGTTTGTTGCGTGATGGAAATTCCCGAGCTAACTAAAGTTCTGGCTGGTAACCTTGGGCGGCTAAATATAGATACAGTGTACGTGACAGTCACCATATTTATAATGATGTGCTTATAAGTTTATGTTAAAACTAGGTTACAAAATCGGCCCTCGAAGTGTTCCACCAAGGCAGGTAAAATGGCAGGTTTCAATATTTTCGGAAAGAATGTCAGAATGAAATTCTATCAAAGGAAAATGACAGAGAAGAATGGAGAAAGAAGGTTGACAGATCTTGTGTGGTGCCCCAACGGTCCAGCGGGTAGGTGAAAGTGAAGGTGAAGTTAGATGTGAGCGTGGCCAGACTGATTTCATATAATGATTATCTTATTGATCTAATTGTTTTTTGTTGGGTCAATCTCTTCTTCAAAGCCTCATAAAAAATGGTTAGTTAAGTGCCATCTGGATGTATGTGGTAAATCAAAGTTCACGCGATTATATGAACAACTATTTATTAATTGTTGTTTCAAATTATGTTCCACTGATATGCACATTAAATAGATTTTTCCCTTAAAAAAATAGTAACCATTTTTTTGTAAATGTACTAATTATTATGACAGAACTTATACAACTTAGCAATACATTTGTAAAAAAAAATTTTCGGACAAAAAATCTAAAACCGTTTGCATTATTGTGTTGAAAAAAATGTATATTGTTATCTCCCCTACTAAATAGCATTCTGTGTTTGTTACTATTAATAGTGAATAGCTGTAAAAATGGTGTTTTTTATGACAAAACTGATTGCATAGTCGATTTTAAAAATTAAATTTTTCTAAGTAACAATTATTGATTGATAATCGTCATCCGATAACATTTTGTTATTTTCTAATGGCTAATAAAGATTTTTTTTTTTTTTTTTTTTGGAAACGAACGAGCATTCATTCTCTGGCACAGCCAGGTTCGAGTCTCATTTGGGTGAAACAACATTCAATGTAGTCCCTTTATTATTATTATTATTATTTGCTAGTGTTGGTGTCCCACTTGAAGGAAGCAATGCTATTTCTCTATAGTTCATCTGAATACTTAATGACGTATTTCTTTGCAATTATTTCGCTTTCTATTGACTCCTCCTTTCTCACGTGTTGTAGATGTCGCTATTCCATTAGCTTCCATCTGTTCGCCAGCACATAAACTGAGTGCCATTTAAGTTTGTTACTACTGAAACAAATCATTACGATATGAAACAGATGGTCAAGAGTATTTAACTGGGACTTGACGTGACAAACATACAGCAGTGGGATTTCGAGTGACACATGTCCAGCACAATTCACCCCAATTTTCCTTCTTTTAAAAGTAACCATGGGGAAAGCAGGAACTGTACCGCAAGTGATAATAATTCAGGCCTCATAGGATTTATTTTATTACACCTGCTGCTAGAAATTTATTGAAATTGTCCAATAGGTGGTCATGTAGTTGGTCATTTCGAAAAATCTCAACTACGATATTACGTAAACACGTTACGTAGGCATGAGACTAATGAGCGGAGTGGTCATGTGGGCTGTGATGGTGACAGTAGACTATGTGGGCTGTGACATCGTAGACTGTGTGGGTTGAGACATAGAAGACTGTGTGAGTTGGGACATAGAAGACTGTGTGAGTTGGGACATAGAAGACTGTGTGGGTTGTGACATAGTAGACTGTGTGAGTTGTGACATAGTAGACTGTGAGTTGTGACATATTAGACTGTGTGCCTTGTGACATAGTAGGCTATGTGAGTTGTGACATAGTAGACTGTGTGCCCTGTGACATAGAAGACTGTGTGAGTTGTGACATAGCAGACTGTGTGAGTTGTGACATATTAGACTGTGTGGGTTGAGAAATAGTAGACTGTGTGGGTTGAGAAATAGTAGACTGTGTGCCTTGTGACATAGTAGGCTGTGTGAGCTGTGACATAGTAGGCTGTGTGAGTTGTGACATAGTAGGCTGTGTGAGTTGTGACATAGTAGGCTGTGTGAGTTGTGACATAGTAGGCTTGTGAGTTGTGACATAGTAGGCTGTGTGAGTTGTGACATAGTAGGCTGTGTGAGTTGTGACATAGTAGGTTGTGTGAGTTGTGACATAGTAGGCTGTGTGAGTTGTGACATAGTAGGCTGTGTGAGTTGTGACATAGTAGGCTGTGTGTGTTGTGACATAGTAAGCTGTGTGGGTTGTGACATAGTAGACTGCATGGGTTGTGACATAGTAGACTGCGTGGGTTGTGACATAGTAGACTGTGTGAGTTGTGACATAGTAGGCTGTGTGGGTTGAGACATAGTAGACTGTGTGGGTTGTGACATAGTAGGCTGTGTGGATTGAGACATAGTAGGCTGTGTGAGTTGTGACATAGTAGACTGTGTGGGTTGTGACATAGTAGACTTTGTGGGTTGTGACATAGTAGACTGTGTGGGTTGTGACATAGTAGGCTGTGTGGGTTGTGACATAGTAGACTTTGTTGGTTGAGACATAGTAGACTGTGGGTTGTGACATAGTAGACTGTGTGGGTTGATACATAGTAGACTGCGTGGGTTGAGACATATTTGATGTGTGGGTTGAGACATATTTTATGTGTGGGTTGAGACATAGTAGTCTGTGTGGGTTGTGACATAGTTGATGTGTGGGTTGAGACATAGTTGATGTGTGGGTTGAGACATACTTGATGTGTGGGTTGAGACATAGTAGACTGTGTGGGTTGAGACATACTTGATGTGTGGGTTGAGACATAGTTGATGTGTGGGTTGAGACATAGTTGATGTGTGGGTTGAGACATATTTGATGTGTGGGTTGAGACATAGTTGATGTGTGGGTTGAGACATAGTTGATGTGTGGACTGTAATATTGGCTTTCTTCTTGCCAATTCTATACACAACGTGTAAGCTATAGCATAGAAATGTAATGCTATGGGATTTGGTGTGTGTAATGAAGTTGTATGTAAAAAAAATTTTATTATAACAAACAATAAGATGACGTTTGGTGCGGCTTGGGAGGCCTTAAAATACCGAAATTACAACAATAAGATGACCTTTGGTACAGCAGGGGAGGCCTTAAAATACCGAAATAAAAAATTGTTCAACGAAATTTGAACCCAAACTCTAATGGATACCTAGTACCTGATATCAGTTCGAGAAAAATAGCAGGTGGTCATTGTGCTGGTCACATGACACCCTGGTTAGAATTCGTTCACAGAAACGGAAGATCTTTACATCGGCTCCCCTAAAGATCGCAAGGTCTGAAAGGTTTATATTACTTGTTTGTTTGTTTTCAACTTGGTATGGTCAGTAGTGTGGTCGATGATAAAGGCAATGGTATAGCCAGTGGATGCATATATGATATGTTCGCACTGGACTGTCGTCTCGATAGTCGCGGGTTCGAACTCAGCCCGCTCCCATTCCCTGTTGTCTTACGTCATGTTGGGCAAGTACGTCATCAAATAAACTTCATTTCATTTCTGAACGTCTTCAAACTTACACGTGGCTTAAGCACTTCTCGT
>JAZGLO010002486.1:0-12316 GCA_036873155.1 Biomphalaria sudanica | reverse complement strand
TGTAAAAGTTGAAGGTCTAGAATGTATGTCCACAAAAGTGGACAGCTTTATGCACTTATATTCGAAGCATGGAATAGTCTTGCTAAAGTCAGGTGAAAAAGTTGGCATTTGGAAGGCGGACTATCGTCGGATCGGCATATTTGTGCGAGTAAGTGTTCTCTTGCGTGAATATAATTAAAAGTAAAGTAAGAGGCCAACTAATAAATGAAAATTTAGAGTCGTGTTTCAAACTAAAAACAAGCTATGAACCAAAACCATGCTAAGCCATAGTTTTGTTTTCTCAATAGTTTATTATGGAACTATAAGACACTTTTATACCTAAATGTTTAATTGTATACATTTTTTTTTTGTTGTAAAAAAAATAGGTGCAAGTACTCAGCGATGGATTGCCTAACTTTTAAATACTAATATATAAGTAATAAACGTTAAAACACAAGAAAATTAATATTTTCCCCACATTGAAATGGTGCCGGTACGCCGTACTGTCACAATATATATATATAATCAAATTTGTTGTGTACAACACTATTAATTGATATTTTTTCTTATGGCTATTTAGATTCTTTTTTTTTTAATAAAAAAAAAACTTTATTTATGCGAGTACTATTTATTGTTTGGAAGAAAAAAAATATTGTGGCTCTTTAAAAACGTTGAAATTGTGTAAACTGTCATTTTTGGCTCTTCCGACTCAAAAGGTTGCGACCCCTGGCCTAGTCATGTAGTATACGTTGTGCAATGTCGTCGATGGTAGTGGATTAAAATTCCCGCCCAACGCCATCCCGTGCCGTATCTTGCAGGTGGTTTGGGCTTGAATGAATGAATCTTCAAATGTGATGGAACTTCAGAAACCTGTCAATCAATCAAACCATTTTTTTCTTATCAAATCAAAATATAGCAAACAAAATATACAAAAAATTCTTTAAAAAAAAAAAAAAAAATACCTAAAGGGGAAGAACTCTGCCCTCAAAACTATATCTATTAATAATGTACAAGTTATTTCCCTTTTTGATCTCAAACAAGATAATTAATTACAAATAATTAATTGACTAATTGAGTATTTTGTGTATTGATTTATGTTTTGTTAGGTACAATAAATAATTGTTTAAAGTACCAACTTGATCGGAGATTATGTTAGTGAGAAATAGCGTTAACAATTATTTTGGGGAACTAAACCCAACAAATTTGACCATATTTGTGAATACTGAAGTATTAGTTTCCTTTGTTGGTATCAAACAAAATAATTGATTACCAGTAACAAATTTTCTAATTGGTTACTTTTTGTTATTGATTCATATCTTGTCTATGTCGATGAATCATTGTGCGAAGTTTCAACTTGATACGAGACTGGGTGTGGAAGAAATAACATGTATTAACTTTTTACCAAACAGACAGACAAACACAGACAGAGTTGAATCAAGCTTTGTAACAAATTGCAGATAGATGTGCTTAAAGTGTATCGTGCAGATCCCCAGTTCAAGCCGCTTTCATCTATTTCACAGATGTATGCTCCAGCAGAAGACCACCATGTCATTCCATTGTATACATACGAGCATTAAATCAAGAGAAGAATCGATTGGAAACATTTTTACGGGAATAACTTCCTTCACAAATTAAAAATAATGTTTTTATTAGATATAATTTTTGTTCAATCTGTTTTTATTCTAAGCCCCACGTTTGTCTTCAGTTTCTCAAATTTTAATGAGAATGTAAAGAAGTATTATGCTCCATAATGCATCTAGGGAGGTCTGCAGGGGGGAGCGGGGGTAAGAATCAGGTCTTAGTGGAAGCATTCTAGACAGGGGAAGCAAAAAGTCAGTTCTGATGTGGCTTAGAGCGAGACTAATCTTTATAGCAGGCCTCAACACTATTCTGCGACGTCGCATACTGTGGGCAGTTTTGACCAATAGGTCGTTCCCAGGTCACAGGTGGTAACTTCAAAAGCTCTACCAATCGGCCACCAAGTACAATGATTCTATTTGTGTAAATTTTATTTATTTAATAAATTTATTAATTAAATTAATTAATTATATTCTTTTTAAAACATCCGTATAGTTTAGAGTAGAACCAGTAATTCAAACTCCCAAATCCCTATTGAACTTCTTTCACGCTTCATGTAGCTCTTAGCTATCCCATAATACCAGAGATTGATTCATAGTTTCTAGACTGCTATAGACTGCTTGTTAGAAATTTCCGATTTTCATCGCGTGACGTCAAAATGCTTCTCGCCGGGCGCAAACAGTCTCAGTACTCGCGGAAATCAAGTTGATGTTAAGAATGATTATAGGCCTACAATAATTAAACTGTGTATTTGTTCACGGCTGAATCAAATTACTTGTCTAAATCAGATCATATGGCTGAATCAAATCATACGACTGAATCAAATCCTATGCCTAAATCAAATCAGATGCCTAAGTCAAATCCTATCTATCCATCCCAATGGCACAACAGCACATGGAGGGATGTGGCCTGCTTCAACACATCCCTTCATTCAGATATCTTCTGGGCCTTTCGTCTCCATGCCCGAAGCCCAAGCTGTTGTAGATCAGCCTCCACATCATCAATCCATCGCATTCGGGGTCTGCCATTGAGTTGCATGCCTTTTGCTTTTGCCGGTATACAATTTTTACTACTCTTTTATCTGACATTCTTTCAAGGTGACCTGCCCAACGTAGTCAGTTCTTTTTTTTTTCTGTCATTATCGGTGGGTCTTCATACAATCTCATGGTTAGTGCGTGTCCTCCACCCTGTTGCATCAAATCCTATGCCTGAATCAAATCCTGTCTACTAAATAAAATAACATGTCTAAATCAAGAACACAGAAATCAGAATCGTTCTCTCACATTTTTTGGTTGCTCTCTAAGAAATAGTTGTGTCTTTGGAGTATCATCCATCACACAGCACAAGTGATGTGCACATCACACTCAGCGAACCAACATCTCACACTGTCTCACAGTGTCTTACACAGCGCCTACTTCTAATCGATGGCTTTTAATCTCAGTTTTGTGTTTGATTTCAAGCAAAGAAAAATCAAAGTGGAGAAAATAGAGGTTTTCATGTCACATTCACATCCTGTACAACTGAATTCTGGGGAGGTTTTGGGGGAAATCTTTGCTTTCGTATGTTGTTGTTTTTTTTTTTTTTGTTAGTTTTATTACAACCTTTCCTCCCCCCCCCCCCCAACTTTTGCACCAATTTCATCAGCAGCAACTCACTAAATGTGAGGGGAAGAGCTAGGTGCAGGGGAGAGAGACGAATGGGATTACTAAACTAAATTAAAGATTAGGAATTAAATGTTTGTATTTAAATTAATATTATTATTATTATTAAATTATTATAATAGTCTGGAATGAATTCCGTAGCACTATACTTGCACATTTAAACCATCATTAGTGACGGGATACCTCATGACAAACTTTTTTATGATTGCAATTATTTTTCCAAAGCTTTTATAAACTCACTCTGTCTGTCTGTCTGTCTGTCTGGTCAAAACTTTGAGCACGTTATTTCTCCGACACCCGATCTTGGATCAAAACTGAAATTGTGCCCACTTATTTCTTTTTCAAGTAGGCGTAAACCACGAGTTCGACTTCAGGTCGTTCCCGCGTTTTTATTATTCTTCTTATTGTTCTTATTTGTAAATGCTTTTGAAAAAACAATGACGGTAAGACCCTCCCAGATATATGGTGTCATACGTCCATTTTTTATGTATCTGTGTGTGTGTGTGTGTCATCTTGTCATAGACGTTGTCATAGTTGTATTGGATATCAAGAAATCATTTCTACTTAAAAGTAAGGTTTGTACTTTTTGAAGCAGTTTGTCAATGTTTTAGTTTTACAGTTTCTTTGAAATACAGACGAATTTTAAAAAATACATTAGTCTATCTGGGTGGCTGGCTGGTCGTATGGTTAGAGCGCCAAATAGTCGCCATGGTTCCGGGTTTGAGCCCTGTCCTTTGTCATCTCCTGCTGTCCTGTGATAGGTTTAGGATTAATTTGTAATCGTCTTCAACTATGAAGAAATGTCCTAACCTTTTTAAAACTAACAAAACTTATATGTACACAATAGTATACATACACACGACATTCATGTACACATTGTCATAAAATACTAGTACATTTAGACATACCATAAGTGTACACAGTCATAATATACATGTACAGATAGACACAGCATGTGTGTATACATAAGACACAAGGTCTTACAAAAGAATCCATTAAGAGTAGTGATAGCTTTAAATAGAAAAGATGGGTGATCTACAAAACGTAACTGTCCCATTAGTCCAAGAAATTTTGACTAAAA
This sequence comes from Biomphalaria sudanica, assembly GCA_036873155.1. Lineage (NCBI taxonomy): Eukaryota > Metazoa > Mollusca > Gastropoda > Planorbidae > Biomphalaria > Biomphalaria sudanica. Next base: position 8,017 of record JAZGLO010002486.1, on the reverse strand, counting down.
CTATTTGACTCACCAAAAAGCTTCACAACTATTTGACAGAAGTCCATTAACACGGACACGAACAACATCTCTAGCGACTCTACAACTTCAACTGACGGTCATCCCATGAAGCATATGTCTATCAACTGTATGTACACTACCCGCGGTTTATTCCCAGATATACAATATGTGCGTGAGTGTGTGTGTATGTGTGAGTGTGTGTGGGTTTGATTTGTTTTGAGCACGGAGTGTCCAGACGATAATAAAAGGAAAAAGAAAGATTTCCGCACGATTTAACACAACAATGACGTCATCGGAAATTGGAAAAGTCTAGAAGGAAGTATTTTATGAGGTCAAGTCAGAATGGACATTGATATTACAAGGAGAAATTAAATACGAGCGCGCACTCACTTAGATACCGAAAATTTGTAGACTTATTAAATACATCTCAGAGTTGTATCAAACATCTTACATTGTTGTAATAGATCAAAGTGAGACTTTTTTTCTTTTTTGTTTTACTAACTTGCAATGTTTACTTCTTACATCATCTTGCAGACATATTTTTGTATTGGATGATACATGCCCCAAGGTTACTACAGTATTTGTATGATACATGCCCCAAGGTTACTACAGTATTTGTATGATACATGCCCCAAGGTTACTACAGTATTTGTATGATACATGCCCCAAGGTTACTACAGTATTTGTATGATACATGCCCCAAGGTTACTACAGTATTTGTATGATACATGCCCCAAGGTTACTACAGTATTTGTATGATACATGCCCCAAGGTTACTACAGTATTTGTATGATACATGCCCCAAGGTTACTACAGTATTTGTAGGAGATCAATCGCAGAGTTCTAAAAAAAAAAATCACTGTTTTAATAAAGAATCCATTTGTACAAGTCCAACTCACTAAAAGCCTGTGTGTGTGTTTATTTGGTACACATCTTGTACACGTTATTTTCTATTCTCGGATCAAGTTGAAACGTTTAGAGACACTTTGTTAATGACATCAACAGGAATCAATATAGAACATGAATTTATTAGTTATTTCATTAGTGGCAATTAAATAGATGGATCATAGTTGGAAAAGGGAGATAATCAGTTTTTTTATAGATATGACTGTAATTGAGCGGTTCTTTCAATTATATAACATTTATTTTTCTAAAGATTCTTGGATAATTTGCTTGTTATACATTATTTCTAAATTCCAGACTTTATATATATATATATATATATATATATATATATATATATATATATATATATATATATATATACAAGTTTGTTTGTCAAATGTTTTACGTTTCGGATGCTCCTTCAGAGTTGAAGATCATTTACCTCATTTAGTCCAAACCTCTCCCAGGAAGAAATGTGGTTCACATCCTGGATTGTCGTTCGGACATCTGGATGGTCCCAGGTTCATACTGCCATCCCCAGTTTTTCTGAAGTGAAGTCTAAATTTCTAAGTCAAAGTTTTTATCAGTTTTAAATGAGGACTGATTAGCTACAATGAAAGCTAAGTATCATTATTTTGTATATGTGAGTGTCTGGTCCACTAACGTACTGCTCACAGAGACCAGGGAACTGAACTCCTGTCTCTGACTGAACAACAATAGAAAAAGTTTTAAATATGACCACTGGGGGTCAAATTGGGTAATTAGAAAATTCATATTTAAAAAATACTGCCTTCAATATTTAAATGTGATTGTAAGCTCTAAATATGTCTGCTTTAGTAGTAAGAAGGGCAAAAATGCAACGGCACATGGCTGCTGATGCCTAACATGTGACCGCTGCAGTGTATTAACGATTTGCCTCTTTAGTCACATAAAAATTTGCAAAGGGAAAACATACACTATAGAGACTTAAAATAGCCTACCAGAGTTATGTAACGTTGTATTAAATTGATTTAATAGGTGAATTATTTTTTTTATCTAATTTATTGTACACTAAAACAGGTATAAGACTCTTGTGTTGGTATAATGTATACAGGTATAAGACTCTAGTCTCTAGTGTTCATATAATGTACATTCAGGGTTCTATGTCAAGCTTCAGTCTGATCTAAGAATAGCCCAACGTCAGGGATAAGTCCTTATTGCGCCCTTTCCTTTAGTAGGGAAAAAACTCTGTTGGTTCTGTCCTGCGCGTCTGTCCGTCAGTCACGACTAGATATCAAAAACTAAAAGCGCTTCGGCTTTCGGCATCGCCTTGTTTTGCTTTAATATGATACATCGGCTACTTTTGTCTTGCTTTAAATTGATACATCGGCTACTTTTGTCTTCCTGTAAATTGATACATCGGCTTTTTTTTTTAAAAGGTATATGCATAAAAGCATTTTTTAAACATAATTCAAAGTGTCGATCGTGTAAAGTCGATCTGGTTTAGGTGACGGTGTACAACACAACGTGTAAAGTCCATCTGGTTTAGGTGACGGTGTGCAACACAACGTGTAAACCAATCCGCATGGCCCGCCTACGAGTTTGTGTATCTCAAACTCCACTTATTTATTCTGTTGATATAGTTGTGTAGTGGAACATCAAATAACATGGACTGGACACATTGTAGTTTTCTATTTTATTTCAATGAAAAGGTCTACAGATTACTTGAATCCAGTTCAAACATTGCATCATCTTTCCTTTTTTTTTTTTTTTTTTGGTGTCAGTTACATCTGGCAGCAGATGGAGATAGTGTTGTCTGCTAGTTGTCTGGAAGCCTATAGCGAGTCTAAGTCTTGTCGTCTGCTAAAGAAACGTGACGGCGTGATGAAAGTCAAATGACCCCCTTCCCCTTCAGACGTCAGGATCGCATGGAGCATACTTGTATTGTCCAGTGCTTGCTGACCAGCGATATCCGATAACGTTGTAGAGCCCGTCCCTCACTCCTGCTCTTTGATTAGATCTCCATGGTGTACTTCCAATCAAAGACTAAAGCTCTTGGTGTAAACAAGGCCACCTACGACAGAAGCACCGCTAGAGACAACAGGCGAGGAACAGGAGGGACCCATTTGTGTGAGTGTGTGTGTGTGTGTGTGTGTGTGTGTATGAGTGAATGATCTGAGTTCCACAGCACGGACTGTGGAACAAAAGTTCTAAAAATATATCAATTCTCAGAAATAGAAATCTTACAAAGTCATGGCCAATTAATTCAATCTAGACACGTTGCGATATTTTGTCTCAGCGTTAAATTTCCCTCTTCACAGAGCAATCTGAAAACTTTTATTTTTCGATAGGAATTTTCATTAGGTCAAATCTAAAAATAGATAGCTTTTGGGTGTATCTGGTGGACGTAATGCGGAAGCGTTGATAAACGAAGTGTTTTAATGAATGAACTCATTATTCCATTACATTCTTAATAGTTAAGCTGTTAAATCATTCTATGCAATGTCGAGTGTCTATTATTTGTTATACTTTCTTACGGTAAAAGTAATAAAAAGATTGACTGAAGCGCGCCAATGACGAAGTCTGATATACAATTTGATAGAAATATAACTGTGCCCTGACTCAGTTGGACCTAAAACTATTTGAGTGCTCTAAATCGTAGAACTTAAAAACGTCTTCAACTTCTCCAGCAGAGCAGAAAGAAAAGAAGTTTTGAGTTTTTTCTTATACAAAATGTCAACAATTCCAGTAACACAAAAAAAAAAGGGAACATTAACGACTTTCCCCGTAGTGTGTCTGTGTGTGTCCGTGTGAGACAGACAGAGAAAAATTATATATATATATATACATTATATATATATACATATATATACAGAGAGAGAGAGAGAGAGAGAGAGAGAAAGAGACAGAGTTTTCTTGTTTTTATTTCGTGTTATCATTTTGTTTTGTTGTTGGTTTTTTTTCTTATTCTTCCACTAGGTTTCCATGACGTCCAATTATATTATGGGAAATTAGTTGAAATGGAAGGACGGAGGTCCGATGTGGAGCACCACACTTTACCAATAAAATGATAACTGTATGTTTTTATGTACTAGTGTCTATTCCTAGAGCAGGCTTTGCAATGAATGTTCTCCGTAGTGATATATCTCTTTAAGTATCCGTAGTGAAATATCTCTTTACATCTGCGTAGTGAAATATCGCTATAAATATCCATAGTGCACAGGGCCGCCGCTACCTATTGTGCAATGTGTGCATATCAATGTGTGCATTGCATGCAGGCGGAAGACTTTAGGGGGCGGCCAAATCATTATTCCAAGGTTACTTTTTTAAAAAAAAACTTAAATAAAAAAAATTACTTAAATATTTTATATAAATTCTAATTATTCCATTATCCTTTGAAAATATAAACGATATTCGTACATAATAAATTATTTCGGAAACTAGAACAAAAAAATAGAGCAGTATACGAGGGATTCCCACGGGTTTTTCCATAGGCGCTTATTCATTTCTGGCCTTCAATTTTCGCGGGTTGTTTTTAATATTTGTTTGAGTCGAATGGCCCGCACTGTAAGTAGATCTATTACCGGTAATTAAAAATTTTTTAAAATCATTTCATTGGGTGAAAGGCAGGGCACTAATTCCTTTCATTTGGACTGGGGAGGGCTCAACATCTTGACAAAAAGGGGTGTTTCCTAAGAATAGGTTAAGCGATTGATTGGGGGTTATGCACTGACGATGATAAAATTAGCGTGCCTAGTGAAAATGTGAGACGATCTGAAGACATGAAAGAGTAAAGACTTCATTTTTGTTGTGAGCTAGATTTTGTTTAAATATCAGTTTATTTCATTCAAGTTATTTAAAGTTTAGTTATTAACAAACATAAAACACCGACATCGGTTCAGTTGTTCTAGCTGTTTTGAGCTACAAGCCAACAACCGACCAACAACGGAGGAGGGAGGCAGCGAAAAAAATGTTCAGACCCCTGCCGTATCTTCAATTCTACTTTTAGGGGGAACTTTTTACAAGACTTAAAACGTATGTAAACAAGACAATGTCCCCAAACAACAACAACAACGTTTGAGTGAAATGTCATTACGTTCATTTGGTTTCCATACACAACAGTGTTCACTTCAAGAAGAGGCGAAATGAAAAATAAAGAACTTTAAATGTGTGACTCATTTTCTTTTCTTTTTTATTACATTATGTAACAAGAACAAAAAAGTCACGGACCTCACTGTGGGAGCCTACATCACTCTTCTGGGCTCCAGCTTCTAAAAGGGTCTCCACCAGGAAATGTGAGAAACACTGCCTTACTATGTTTTATTTCAAGTCATTGTTTAAGTGACTTGTACTTTGGATTATTTACTTTGTATCAAACTCAAGAAAAATATTCAGCGCTGAGTTGCTTCATTTGTTGGATACATTTGTAGCCAAAACTGAATCCGTGTATTCTAGATGATTGTGGACACAATGAACATCTCTCCAAAATACAATCGAGATAATTATTATGAAAGTGTACGGAACGTTGAAAACGTTCCAATGGCTTTGTGTATTTCAAGCTTTTCATATTATTTGTGTACTGTAACTTACAACACCAAACACGTCAACATACCCACGTCCAGACCATATAACACTGTTGAGCAAAGTTATCGAGGGTATAGATCCTGATCATTTCCGCTGTTCATTGCAATATACCTGCCACAGCTCATCAATTATAATCGGCGCAAATACAGGCATAAGTAAGTAGTCAGAACGAGATCAGTTTTTAATGTTAATCACAAAGAACCAATATGTTAGATTTCTGTAGGCACTTATATTCAAAAATTTTCCTAGTGCATGGTTTACAGTTGTTCTTCAGGGATACAACAGCAGTGCCAATATGTAAGGAAAAATGGAATGGTCTACAAAAAATGGATTTAAATCAAAGGCCACTTTTGGAACAGTGTCCAGCTCAGTCTTCATGGAATTATTCTTTAGAGAACAAAAAAAAGAAGGGGGGCGGCATTTTTAATTTGGCACGCAGGCGGCCACAACCATCGCGGCGGTCCTGATAATGCAATATATCTATAGTGAAACATCTTTATATTGAAACTATATTCACTTCATTCAAAGGCTTTTTTCTCTACAGTGTATCAAGTTTTAAAGATACATTGAAATGTTCATCCCTAGACGAAAGGAGAAGGGGGTGAGGGGGAACCAATATGAGTTTTAAAATTGTTGTACTTTATATTGTGCACGGCTAACAGAATAACTTTTATAAAATATTACTCAATCAAATAAAAAACAACAACATTAAATCCACTTTTTCTCCAATCACTAACCACCTCAGCATTTACAGAAAAGTCTAGGTTAGAAAATACGCAAAGACTTTGTCCATTTATTATACTATTAATCAGCGGTGATTCAATCTGAATGGCATGAAGTTGAAAACATCAACAATCAACCAAGAGGCTACAATTGTATGGATGGCATGAAGTTGAAAACATCAACAATCAACCAAGAGGCTACAATTGTATGGATGGCATGAAGTTGAAAACATCAACAATCAACCAAGAGGCTACAATTGTATGGATGGCATGAAGTTGAAAACATCAACAATCAACCAAGAGGCTACAATTGTATGGATGGCATGAAGTTGAAAACATCAACAATCAACCAAGAGGCTACAATTGTATGGATGGCATGAAGTTGAAAACATCAACAATCAACCAAGAGGCTACAATTGTATGGATGGCATGAAGTTGAAAACATCAACAATCAACCAAGAGGCTACAATTGTATGGATGGCATGAAGTTGAAAACATCAACAATCAACCAAGAGGCTACAATTGTATGGATGGCATGAAGTTGAAAACATCAACAATCAACCAAGAGGCTACAATTGTATGGATGGCATGAAGTTGAAAACATCAACAATCAACCAAGAGGCTACAATTGTATGGATGGCATGAAGTTGAAAACATCAACAATCAACCAAGAGGCTACAATTGTATGGATGGCATGAAGTTGAAAACATCAACAATCAACCAAGAGGCTACAATTGTATGGATGGCATGAAGTTGAAAACATCAACAATCAACCAAGAGGCTACAATTGTATGGATGGCATGAAGTTGAAAACATCAACAATCAACCAAGAGGCTACAATTGTATGGATGGCATGAAGTTGAAAACATCAACAATCAACCAAGAGGCTACAATTGTATGGATGGCATGAAGTTGAAAACATCAACAATCAACCAAGAGGCTACAATTGTATGGATGGCATGAAGTTGAAAACATCAACAATCAACCAAGAGGCTACAATTGTATGGATGGCATGAAGTTGAAAACATCAACAATCAACCAAGAGGCTACAATTGTATGGATGGCATGAAGTTGAAAACATCAACAATCAACCAAGAGGCTACAATTGTATGGATGGCATGAAGTTGAAAACATCAACAATCAACCAAGAGGCTACAATTGTATGGATGGCATGAAGTTGAAAACATCAACAATCAACCAAGAGGCTACAATTGTATGGATGGCATGAAGTTGAAAACATCAACAATCAACCAAGAGGCTACAATTGTATGGATGGCATGAAGTTGAAAACATCAACAATCAACCAAGAGGCTACAATTGTATGGATGGCATGGAACTATTTATTAACATAACAACATTTCAGTTCAGAGCTAATTGTAAAAACGTCAACTATATTTAAATATACCCTTTGACCTTTTCTTAACTAACACATTTTGACATTATCCCTGGACTATCTCAGCATGTCGTTAAAATGACAGCTCAAATAAAAAATCTTACTCTGGACTAAATGCAACCTCAGTGTGTCAGTCTCAATTCCAAGAAGCTTCATTAAACTGCTTACAATCATATCTAGCAGAAAAAGACATTAACCAACCAGCTCATGAAACCTCCGGAATAGCATTCGCTATGATCAATTGATTAGCAGCCTAAAATGCTCATTGAATAGAATAAATAAATACTAGTTTAATAAGCGATATAAAGAAGATCTTGAAACAGAAAATAAAATCATCAAGTGATTCAAACAATAAAGAAACTAATGCAATAGAGTGTAAATAAAGATATCGTAAGATTAAAACAGCTGAATGAAAAACTCTTAAGGCAGCTGCAGAATGAATATAAAAAAAAAC
>JAZGLO010002485.1:0-11364 GCA_036873155.1 Biomphalaria sudanica | reverse complement strand
TGTAAAAGTTGAAGGTCTAGAATGTATGTCCACAAAAGTGGACAGCTTTATGCACTTATATTCGACGCATGGAATAGTCTTGCTACAGTCAGGTGAAAAAGTTGGCATCTGGAAGGCGGACTATCGTCGGATCGGCATATTTGTGCGAGTAAGTGTTCTCTTGCGTGAATATAATTAAAAGTAAAGTAAGAAGCCAACTAATAAATGAAAATTTAGAGTCGTGTTTGAAACTAAAAACAAGCTATGAACCAAAACCATGCTAAGCCATAGTTACTATTGGATTTGTTTTCTCAATAGTTTATTATGGAACTATAAGACACTTTTATACGTAAATGTTTAATTGTATACATTTTTTTTTTATTGTAAACAAACTAGGTGCAAGTACTCAGCGATGGATTGCCTAACTTTTAAATACTAATATATAAATAATAAACGTTAAAACACAAGAAAATTAATATTTTCCCCACATTGAAATGGTGCCGGTACGCCGTACTGTCACAATATATATATATATAATCAAATTTGTTGTGTACAACACTCTAGTAATTGATATTTTTTCTTATGGCTATTTTGATTCTTTTTTTTTAAATAAAAATAAAACTTTATTTATGCGAGTACTATTTATTGTTTGGAAGAAAAAAAATATTGTGGCTCTTTAAAAACGTTGAAATTGTGTAAACTGTCATTTTTGGCTCTTCCGACTCAAAAGGTTGCCGACCCCTGGCCTAGTCATGTAGTATACGTTGTGCAATGTCGTCGATGGTAGTGGATTAAAATTCCCGCCCAACGCCATCCCGTGCCGTCTTGCAGGTGGTTTGGGCTTGAATGAATGAATCTTCAAATGTGATGGAACTTCAGAAACCTGTCAATCAATCAAACCATTTCTTTCTTATCAAATCAAAATATAGCAAACAAAATATACAAAAAATTCTTTAAAAAAAAAAAAAAAAATACCTAAAGGGGAAGAACTCTGCCCTCAAAACTATATCTATTAATAATGTACAAGTTATTTCCCTTTTTGATCTCAAACAAGATAATTACCAATAATTAATTGACTAATTGAGTATTTTGTGTATTGATTTATGTTTTGTTAGGTACAATAAATAATTGTTTAAAGTACCAACTTGATTGGAGATTATGTTAGTGAGAAATAGCGTTAACAATTATTTTGGGGAACTAAACCCAACAAATTTGACCATATTTGTGAATACTGAAGTATTAGTTTCCTTTGTTGGTATCAAACAAAATAATTGATTACAAGTAACAAATTTTCTAATTGGTTACTTTTTGTTATTGATTCATATCTTGTCTATGTCGATGAATCATTGTGCGAAGTTTCAACTTGATACGAGACTGGGTGTGGAAGAAATAACATGTATTAACTTTTTACCAAACAGACAGACAAACAGACAGACAGAGTTGAATCAAGCTTTGTAACAAATTGCAGATAGATGTGCTTAAAGTGCATCGTGCAGATCCCCAGTTCAAGCCGCTTTCATCTATTTCACAGATGTATGCTCCAGCAGAAGACCACCATGTCATTCCATTGTATACATACGAGCATTAAATCAAGAGAAGAATCGATTGGAAACATTTTGACGGGAATCACTTCCTTCACAAATTAAAAATAATGTTTTTATTAGATATAATTTTTGTTCAATCTGTTTTTATTCTAAGCCCCACGTTTGTCTTCAGTTTCTCAACTTTTAATGAGAATGTAAAGAAGTATTATGCGCCATAATGCATCTAGGGAGGTCTGCAGGGGGAAGCGGGGGTAAGAATCAGGTCTTAGTGGAAGCATTCTAGACAGGGGAAGCAAAAAGTCAGTTCTGATGTGGCTTAGAGCGAGACTAATCTTTATAGCAGGCCTCAACACTATTCTGCGACGTCGCATACTGTGGGCAGTTTTGACCAATAGGTCGTTCCCAGGTCACAGGTGGTAACTTCAAAAGCTCTACCAATCGGCCACCAAGTACAATGATTCTATTTGTGTAAATTATATTTATTTGATTAATTTATTAATTAAATTAATTAATTATATTATTTTTAAAACATCCGTATAGTTTAGAGTAGAACCAGTAATTCAAACTCCCAAATCCCTATTGAACTTCTTTCACGCTTCATGTAGCTCTTAGCTATCCCATAATACCAGAGATTGATTCATAGTTTCTAGACTGCTATAGACTGCTTGTTAGAAATTTCCGATTTTCATCGCGTGACGTCAAAATGCTTCTCGCCGGGCGCAAACAGTCTCAGTACTCGCGGAAATCAAGTTGATGTTAAGAATGATTATAGGCCTACAATAATTAAACTGTGTATTTGTTCACGGCTGAATCAAATTACTTGTCTAAATCAGATCATATGGCTGAATCAAATCATACGACTGAATCAAATCCTATGCCTAAATCAAATCAGATGCCTAAGTCAAATCCTATCTATCCATCCCAATGGCACAACAGCACATGGAGGGATGTGGCCTGCTTCAACACATCCCTTCATTCAGATATCTTCTGGGCCTTTCGTCTCCACGCCCGAAGCCCAAGCTGTTGTAGATCAGCCTCCACATCATCAATCCATCGCATTCGGGGTCTGCCATTGAGTTGCATGCCTTTTGCTTTTGCCGGTATACAATTTTTACTACTCTTGTATCTGACATTCTTTCAAGGTGACCTGCCCAACGTAGTCAGTTCTTTTTTTTTTCTGTCATTATCGGTGGGTCTTCATACAATCTCATGGTTAGTGCGTGTCCTCCACCCTGTTTCATCAAATCCTATGCCTGAATCAAATCCTGACTACTAAATAAAATAACATGTCTAAATCAAGAACACAGAAATCAGAATCGTTCTCTCACATTTTTTGGTTGCTCTCTAAGAAATAGTTGTGTCTTTGGAGTATCATCCATCACACAGCACAAGTGATGTGCACATCACACTCAGCGAACCAACATCTCACACTGTCTCACAGTGTCTTACACAGCGCCTACTTCTAATCGATGGCTTTTAATCTCAGTTTTGTGTTTGATTTCAAGCAAAGAAAAATCAAAGTGGAGGAAATAGAGGTTTTCATGTCACATTCACATCCTGTACAACTGAATTCTGGGGAGGTTTTGGGGGAAATCTTTGCTTTCGTATGTTTTTTTTTTTTGTTTTTTTTTTTGTTAGTTTTATTACAACCTTTTCTCTCCCCCCCCCCCCCCAACTTTTGCACCAATTTCATCAGCAGCAACTCACTAAATGTTAGGGGAAGAGCTAGGTGCAGGGGAGAGAGACGAATGGGATTACTAAACTAAATTAAAGATTAGGAATTAAATGTTTGTATTTAAATTAATATTATTATTATTATTAAATTATTATAATAGTCTGGAATGAATTCCGTAGCACTATACTTGCACATTTAAACCATCATTAGTGACGGGATACCTCATGACAAACTTTTTTATGATTGCAATAATTTTTCCAAAGCTTTTATAAACTCACTCTGTCTGTCTGTCTGTCTGTCTGGTCAAAACTTTGAGCACGTTATTTCTCCGACACCCGATCTTGGATCAAAACTGAAATTGTGCCCACTTATTTCTTTTTCAAGTAGGCGTAAACCACGAGTTCTACTTCAGGTCGTTCCCGCCTTTTTATTCTTCTTCTTATTGTTCTTATTTGTAAATGCTTTTGAAAAAACAATGACGGTAAAACCCTCCCAGATATATGGTGTCATACGTCCATTTTTTATGTATCTGTGTGTGTGTGTGTGTCATCTTGTCATAGACGTTGTCATAGTTGTATTGGATATCAAGAAATCATTTCTACTTAAAAGTAAGGTTTGTACTTTTTGAAGCAGTTTGTCAATGTTTTAGTTTTACAGTTTCGTTGAAATACAGACGAATTTTAAAAAATACATTAGTCTATCTGGGTGGCTGGCTGGTCGTATGGTTAGAGCGCCAAATAGTCGCCATGATTCCGGGTTTGAGCCCTGTCCTTTGTCATCTCCTGCTGTCCTGTGATAGGTTTAGGATTAATTTGTAATCGTCTTCAACTATGAAGAAATGTCCTAACCTTTTTAAAACTAACAAAACTTATATGTACACAATAGTATACATACACACAACATTCATGTACACATTGTCATAAAATACTAGTACATTTAGACATACCATAAGTGTACACAGTCATAATATACATGTACAGATAGACACAGCATGTGTGTATACATAAGACACAAGGTCTTACAAAAGAATCCATTAAGAGTAGTGATAGCTTTAGATAGAAAAGATGGGTGATCAACAAAACGTAACTGTCATTAGTCCAAGAAATTCTGACTAAAACTATTTGACTCACCAAAAAGCTTCACAACTATTTTAGACAGAAGTCCATTAACACGGACACGAACAACATCTCTAGCGACTCTACAACTTCAACTGACGGTCCTCCCATGAAGCATATGTCTATCAACTGTATGTACACTAACCGCGGTTTATTCCCAGATATACAATATGTGCGTGAGTGTGTGTGTATGTGTGAGTGTGTGTGGGTTTGATTTGTTTTGAGCACGGAGTGTCCAGACGATAATACAAGGAAAAAGAAAGATTTCCGCACGATTTAACACAACAATGACGTCATCGGAAATTGGAAAAGGCTAGAAGGAAGTATTCTATGAGGTCAAGTCAGAATGGACATTGATATTACAAGGAGAAATTAAATACGAGCGCGCACTCACTTAGATACCGAAAATTTGTAGACTTATTAAATACATCTCAGAGTTGTATCAAACATCTTACATTGTTGTAATAGATCAAAGTGAGACTTTTTTTCTTTTTTTTTTTACTAACTTGCAATGTTTACTTCTTACATCATCTTGCAGAGATATTTTTGTATTGGATGATACATGCCCCAAGGTTACTACAGTATTAGTATGATACATGCCCCAAGGTTACTACAGTATTTGTATGATACATGCCCCAAGGTTACTACAGTATTTGTAGGAGATCAATCGCAGAGTTCTAAAAAAAAAAAAATCACTGTTTTAATAAAGAATCCATTTGTACAAGTCCAACTCACTAAAAGCCTGTGTGTGTGTTTATTTGGTACACATCTTGTACACGTTATTTTCTATTCTCGGATCAAGTTGAAACGTTTAGAGACACTTTGTTAATGACATCAACAGGAATCAATATAGAACATGAATTTATTAGTTATTTCATTAGTGGCAATTAAATAGATGGATCATAGTTGGAAAAGGGAGATAATCAGTTTTTATAGATATGACTGTAATTGAGCGGTTCTTTCAATTATATAACATTTATTTTTCTAAAGATTCTTGGATAATTTGCTTGTTATACATTATTTCTAAATTCCAGACTTTATATATATATATACAAGTTTGTTTGTCAAATGTTGTACGTTTCGGATGCTCCTTCATTTACCTCTTAGTCCAAACCTCTCCCAGGAAGAAATGTGGTTCACATCCTGGACTGTCGTTCGGACATCTGGATGGTCCCAGGTTCATACTGCCATCCCCAGTTTTTCTGAAGTGAAGTCTAAATTTCTAAGTCTAAGTTTTTATCAGTTTTAAAAGAGGACTGATTAGCTACAATGAAAGCTAAGTATCATTATTTTGTACATGTGAGTGTCTGGTCCACTAACGTACTGCTCACAGAGACCAGGGAACTGAACTCCTGTCTCTGACTGGACAACAATAGAAAAAGTTTTAAATATGACCACTGGGGGTCAAATTGGGTAATTAGAAAATTCATATTTAAAAAATACTGCCTTCAATATTTAAATGTGATTGTAAGCTCTAAATATGTCTGCTTTAGTAGTAAGAAGGGCAAAAATGCAACGGCACATGGCTGCTGATGCCTAACCTGTGACCGCTACAGTGTATTAACTATTTGCCTCTTTAGTCACATAAAAATTTGCAAAGGGAAAACATACACTATAGAGACTTAAAATAGCCTACCACAGACAGAGTTATGTAACGTTGTATTAAATTGATTTAATAGGTGAATTATTTTTTTTATCTAATTTATTGTACACTAAAACAGGTATAAGACTCTTGTGTTGGTATAATGTATACAGGTATAAGACTCTAGTCTCTAGTGTTCATATAATGTACATTCAGGGTTCTATGTCAAGCTTCAGTCTGATCTAAGAATAGCCCAACGTCAGGGATAAGTCCTTATTGCGCCCTTTCCTTTAGTAGGGAAAAAACTCTGTTGGTTCTGTCCTGCGCGTCTGTCCGTCAGTCACGACTAGATATCAAAAACTAAAAGCGCTTCGGCTTTCGGCATCGCCTTGTTTTGCTTTAATATGATACATCGGCTACTTTTGTCTTGCTTAAAATTGATACATCGGCTACTTTTGTCTTCCTGTAAATTGATACATCGGCTTTTTTTTTAAAAGGTATATGCATAAAAGCATTTTTTAAACATAATTCAAAGTGTCGATCGTGTAAAGTCGATCTGGTTTAGGTGACGGTGTACAACACAACGTGTAAAGTCCATCTGGTTTAGGTGACGGTGTGCAACACAACGTGTAAAGTCCATCTGGTTTAGGTGACGGTGTACAACACAACGTGTAAAGTCCATCTGGTTTAGGTGACGGTGTACAACACAACGTGTAAAGTCCATCTGGTTTAGGTGACGGTGTGCAACACAACGTGTAAACCAATCCGCATGGCCCGCCTACGAGTTTGTGTATCTCAAACTCCACTTATTTATTCTGTTGATATAGTTGTGTAGTGGAACATCAAATAACATGGACTGGACACATTGTAGTTTTCTATTTTATTTCAATGAAAAGGTCTACAGATTACTTGAATCCAGTCCAAACATTGCATCATCTTTCCTTTTTTTTTTTTTTTTTTTGGTGTCAGTTACATCTGGCAGCAGATGGAGATAGTGTTGTCTGCTAGTTGTCTGGAAGCCTATAGCGAGTCTAAGTCTTGTCGTCTGCTAAAGAAACGTGACGGCGTGATGAAAGTCAAATGACCCCCTTCCCCTTCAGACGTCAGGATCGCATGGAGCATACTTGTATTGTCCAGTGCTTGCTGACCAGCGATATCCGATAACGTTGTAGAGCCCGTCCCTCACTCCTGCTCTTTGATTAGATCTCCATGGTGTACTTCCAATCAAAGACTAAAGCTCTTGGTGTAAACAAGGCCACCTACGACAGAAGCACCGCTAGAGACAACAGGCGAGGAACAGGAGGGACCCATTTGTGTGAGTGTGTGTGTGTGTGTGTATGAGTGAATGATCTGAGTTCCACAGCACGGACTGTGGAACAAAAGTTCTAAAAATATATCAATTCTCAGAAATAGAAATCTTACAAAGTCATGGCCAATTAATTCAATCTAGACACGTTGCGATATTTTGTCTCAGCGTTAAATTTCCCTCTTCACAGAGCAATCTGAAAATTTTTATTTTTCGATAGGAATTTTCATTAGGTCAAATCTATAAATAGATAGCTTTAGGGTGTATCTGGTGGACGTAATGCGGAAGCGTTGATAAGCGAAGTGTTTTAATGAATGAACTCATTATTCCATTACATTCTTAATAGTTAAGCTGTTAAATCATTCTATGCAATGTCGAGTGTCTATTATTTGTTATACTTTCTTACGGTAAAAGCAATAAAAAGATTGACTGAAGCGCGCCAATGACGAAGTCTGATATACAATTTGATAGAAATATAACTGTGCCCTGACTCAGTTGGACCTAAAACAATTTGAGTGCTCTAAATCGTAGAACTTAAAAACGTCTCCTGACTCAGTTGGACCTAAAACAATTTGAGTGCTCTAAAAACGTGGAACTTAAAAACGTCTCCTGACTCAGTTGGACCTAAAACAATTTGAGTGCTCTAAAAACGTCTCAAAATTCTCCAGCAGAGCAGAAAGAAAAGAAGTTTTGAGTTTTTTCTGATACAAAATGTCAACAATTCCAGTAACAACAACAAAAAAGGGAACATTAACGACTTTCCCCGCAGTGTGTCTGTGTGTGTCTGTGTGTGTCTGTGTGTGTCTGTGTGAGACAGACAGAGAAAAATTATATATATATATATACATTATATATATATACATATATATACAGAGAGAGAGAGAGAGAGAGAGAGAGAGAGAGAGAGAGAGAGAGAGAGAGAAAGAGACAGAGTTTTCTTGTTTTTATTTCGTGTTATCATTTTGTTTTGTTATTGGTTTTTTTTCTTATTCTTCCACTAGGTTTCCATGACGTCCAATTATATTATGGGAAATTAGTTGAAATGGAAGGACGGAGGTCCGATGTGGAGCACCACACTTTACCAATAAAATGATAACTGTATGTTTTTATGTACTAGTGTCTATTCCTAGAGCAGGGTTTGCAATGAATGTTCTCCGTAGTGATATATCTCTTTAAGTATCCGTAGTGAAATATCTCTTTACGTCTGCGTAGTGAAATATCGCTATAAATATCCATAGTGCACAGGGCCGCCGCTACCTATTGTGCAATGTGTGCATATCAATGTGTGCATTGCACGCAGGCGGCAGACTTTAGGGGGCGGCCAAATCATTATTCCAAGGTTACTTTTTAAAAAAAAAACTTAAATAAAAAAAATTACTTAAATATTTTATATAAATTCTAATTATTCCATTATCCTTTGAAAATATAAACGATATTCGTACATAATAAATTATTTCGGAAACTAGAACAAAAAAATAGAGCAGTTTACGAGGGATTCCCACGGGTTTTTCCATAGGCGCTTACTCATTTCTGGCCTTCAATTTTCGCGGGTTGTTTTTAATATTTAATTGAGTCGAATGGCCCGCACTGTTAGTAGATCTATTACCGGTAATGAAAAATTTTTTAAAATAATTTTCATTGGGTGAAAGGCAGGGCACTAATTCCTCTCATTTGGACTGGGGAGGGCTCAACATCTTGACAAAAAGGGGTGTTTCCTAAGAATAGGTTAAGCGATTGATTGGGGGTTATGCACTGACGATGATAAAATTAGCGTGCCTAGTGAAAATGTGAGACGATCTGAAGACATGAAAGAGTAAAGACTTCATTTTTGTTGTGAGCTAGATTTTGTTTAAATATCAGTTTATTTCATTCAAGTTATTTAAAGTTTAGTTATTAACAAACATAAAACACCTACATCGGTTCAGTTGTTCTAGCTGTTTTGAGATACAAGCCAACAACCGACCAACAACGGAGGAGGGAGGCAGCGAAAAAAATGTTCAGACCCCTGCCGTATCTTCAATTCTACTTTCAGGGGGAACTTTTTACAAGGCTTAAAACGTATGTAAACAAGACAATGTCCCCAAACAACAACAACAACGTTTGAGTGAAATGTCATTACGTTCATTTGGTTTCTATACACAACAGTGTTCACTTCAAGAAGAGGCGAAATGAAAAATAAAGAACTTTAAATGTGTGACTCATTTTCTTTTTTAGTACATTATGTAACAAGAACAAAAAAGTCACGGACCTCACTGTGGGAGCCTACATCACTCTTCTAGGCTCCAGCTTCTAAAAGGGTCTCCACAAGGAAATGTGAGAAACACTGCCTTACTATGTTTTATTTCAAGTCATTGTTTAAGTGACTTGTACTTTGGATTATTTACTTTGTATCAAACTCAAGAAAAATATTCAGCGCTGAGTTGCTTCATTTGTTGGATACATTTGTAGCCAAAACTGAATCCGTGTATTCTAGATGATTGTGGACACAATGAACATCTCTCCAAAATACAATCGAGATAATTATTATGAAAGTGTACGGAACGTTGAAAACGTTCCAATGGCTTTGTGTATTTCAAGCTTTTCATATTATTTGTGTACTGTAACTTACAACACCAAACACGTCAACATACCCACGTCCAGACCATATAACACTGTTGAGCAAAGTTATCGAGGGTATAGATCATGATCATTTCCGCTGTTCATTGTAATATACCTGCCACAGCTCATCAATTATAATCGGCGCAAATACAGGCATAAGTAAGTAGTCAGAACGAGATCAGTTTTTAATGTTAATCACAAAGAACCAATATGTTAGATTTCTGTAGGCACTTATATTCAAAATTTTTCCTAGTGCATGGTTCACAGTTGTACTTCAGGGATACAACAGCAGTGCCAATATGTAAGGAAAAATGGAATGGTCTACAAAAAATGGATTTAAATCAAAGGCCACTTTTGGAACAGTGTCCAGCTCAGTCTTCATGGAATTACTCTTTAGAGAACAAAAAAAAGAAGGGGGGCGGCATTTTTAATTTCGCACGCAGGCGGCCACAACCATCGCGGCGGTCCTGATAATGCAATATATCTATAGTGAAACATCTTTATATTGAAACTATATTCACTTCATTCAAAGGCTTTTTCTCTACAGTGTATCAAGTTTTAAAGATACATTGAAATGTTAATCTCTAGACGAAAGGGAAAGGGGGTGAGGGGGAACCAATATGAGTTTTAAAATTGTTGTACTTTATATTGTGCACGGCTAACAGAATAACTTTTATAAAATATTACTCAATCAAATAAAAACAACAACATTAAATCCACTTTTTCTCCAATCACTAACCACCTCAGCACTTACAGAAAAGTCTAGGTTAGAAAATACGCAAAGACTTTGTCCATTTATGATACTATTAATCAGCGGTGATTCAATCTGAATGGCATGAAGTTGAAAACATCAACAATCAACCAAGAGGCTACAATTGTATGGATGGCATGAAGTTGAAAACATCAACAATCAACCAAGAGGCTACAATTGTATGAATGGCATTAAGTTGAAAACATCAACAATCAACCAAGAGGCTACAATTGTATGGATGGCATGAAGTTGAAAACATCAACAATCAACCAAGAGGCTACAATTGTATGGATGGCATGGAACTATTTATTAACATATCAACATTTCAGTTCAGAGCTAATTGTAAAAACGTCAACTATATTTAAATATACCCTTTGACCTTTTCTTAACTAACACATTTTGACATTATCCCTGGACTATCTCAGCATGTCGTTAAAATGACAGCTCAAATAAAAAATCTTACTCTGGACTAAATGCAACCTCAGTGTGTCAGTCTCAATTCCAAGAAGCTTCATTAAACTGCTTACAATCATATCTAGCAGAAAAAGACATTAACCAACCAGCTCATGAAACCTCCGGAATAGCATTCGCTATGATCAATTGATTAGCAGCCTTAAATGCTCATTGAATAGAATAAATAAATACTAGTTTAATAAGCGATATAAAGAAGCTCTTGAAACAGAAAATAAAATCATCAAGTGACTCAAACAATAAAGAAACTAATGCAATCGAGTGTAAATAAAGATATCGTCAGATTAAAACGGCTGAATGAAAAACTCTTAAGGCAGCTGCAGAATGAATATAAAAAAAACCC
>JAZGLO010002484.1:0-106890 GCA_036873155.1 Biomphalaria sudanica | reverse complement strand
CCTGTGATCATACTACATTGTTCCTGTGATCATACTAATATCCTATGATCATACTGTGTTCCTGTGATCATACTACATTGTTCCTGTGATCATACTAATATCCTGTGATTATACTGTGTTCCTGTGATCATACTGTGTTTCTATGATCATACTGTGTTCCTGTGATCATACTATGTTCCTGTGATCATACTGTATTCCTATGATCATACTGTGTTCCTGTGAACATACTGTGTTCTTGTGATCATACTGTGTTCCTATGATCATACTGTGTTCCTGTGTTCATACTGTATTCCTATGATCATACTTTGTTCTTGTGATCATACTGTGTTCCTATGATCATACTGTGTTACTATGATAATGTGTTCCTGTGATCATACTGAGTTCATGTGATCATACTTAGTTCTTGTGATCACAATGTGTTCTTGTGATCATACTGTGTTCCTGTGATCATACTGTGTAATTGTGATCACAATGTGTTCCTGTGATCATACTGTGATCCGGTGATCATACTAATTTTCCTGTGATCTTACTGTGTTACATTGATCACAATGTTTTCCTCTGATCATACTGTATTCCTATGATCATACTGTGTTTTTGTTATCATACTGTGTTCCTATGATCAACTGTGTTACTGCGATCACAATGTTATCCTGTGATCATACTGAGCTTATGTGAGCATACTATGTAACTGTGATCACAATGTGTTCCTGTGATCATACTGTGTTCCTGTGATCATACTGATTTTCTGTGATCTTACAGTGTTACTTTGATCATAATGTATTCCTGTGATCATACTGTGATCCTGTGATCATACTGTGTTCCTGTGCTCATACTACTGTGCTTCTGTGATCATACTGTGTTCCTGTGATCATACTGTGTTCCTGTGATCTTACTGTGTAACTGTGATCACAATGTGTTCCTGTGATCATACTGTGATCCTGTGATCATACTACTGTGTTTATGTGATCATACTGTGTTCCTGTGATCATACTGTGTTCCTGTGATCTTACTGTGTAACTGTGATCACAATGTGTTCCTGTGATCATACTGTGATCCTGTGATCATACTACTGTGTTTCTGTGATCATACTGTGTTCCTGTGATCATACTACTGTGTTGATGTGATCATACTGTGTTCCTGTGATCATACTGTATTCCTATGATCATACTGTGTAACGGTGATCACAATATGTTCCTGTGATAATACTTCTTTCCTGTTATCATACTGATTTCCTGTGATCTTACTGTGTTACTTTTATCATAATGTGTTCTTGTGTTGATAATGAGTTCATGTGATCATACTGTGTTCCTATGTTTATGTTGTGCTCCCGTGATAATGCTCATTGAGTATATGTATGTTAGTTGCTTATGTGTTTAGAGTGTTTCATTGTTAGTCTCTTTTTAAAATGACAAAGACATACAAAGACATACAAAGAAATGTTTGCTCTAAGCAATTTTTTGTCAAGACTTCATTTCTTTTTTTTTGTTTCAAAAAGCCATTGAAAAAAAGTCAATGACATGAAGGATAAAAATCCTAATTGTTAAACAATACAAGAAGGCAGAGGATGAACACAATACAAGAAGGCAGAGGATGAACACAATACAAGAAGGCAGAGGAAGAACACAATCGTCCTCCCAGCCATTCATTGTTTTTCTACAAGCTCGCCTTTCTCTGTCCTTACACACTTTGTAAGATATGACTTGCAAGTGAAGTTAGACATAAGGTCAGGGACAAAGGTTAAGTATGTCAGTTCATTCACACGATACGGTAAGACCAAACAGGAAAAACACAGAAAAATAGCAGTGAGTACATGTCATACACGTCATCAAGTTCACCACAGCCGTGAGTATATGTCATAGATGTCAGCAAACTCATCACAGCAGAGAGTAAATGTCATACACGTCATCAAGTTCATTACAGCAGTGAGAACATGTCATACAATTCATCAAATTTACCCCAGCTGTAAGTTTGTCATACAAGTCATAAAGTTCACCACAGCAGTTAGTGCATGTCATATACATCATCAAGTTCGTTACATTAGTGAGCACATGTCATAAAATTCATCAAATTTACCAGTGCATGTCATACGCGTCATCAGGTTCACCAAAGCCCTAAGTTCATGTCATAAAAAGTAATCAAGTTCACCACAGTAGATAGTACATGTCATACATGTCAGCAAATTCACCACAGCAGTGAGTACTTTTCATACACGTCATCATGTTTACCACAGCCGTGAGTAAATATCATACACGTCATCAAGTTCATTACAGCCGTTAGTAATTGTCATACAAGTCATCAAGTTCTTCATAGCCGTGAGTACATGTCATACATTTCAAATGGAATAATTCATTTAGAATAGTCGGACTTGCGGGTTTCAAAACTATGATTGTATAATGTCAACTGTAACTAAGCTGAGGATATTGATAAGGACATCCGAACAAAATGTGGGAAAGTTTGGATAAAAGAAATATTTATACCAGTGTTGTAAAGCTAGAGTATACGATTGTAGAAATGTGTATAGAACAAACGTGTGTAAAATATGTCTTAGTGTGTGAAAATGTGTATAAATGTGTAAAAATGTGTATAAGTGTGTGACAATGTGTAAAAGTGTGTGAAAATGTGTATAAGAGTGTGATCATGTGTATAAGTGTGTGAAAATGTGTATTAATGTGTGAAAATGTGTGTAAATGTGTGAAAATGTGTATAAATGTGTATAAGTGTGTGAAAATATGTGCAAGTGTTTATGGACATGTATGAGTGTGTGGGAAATGTTTTACAGGCTAAATTCACGTCCGAGTTCGCGTTGTCTTGAAATGTCAAACAACATTTTTAGTTTAATTATGAAGTTTTAAGAATTTATTAAGGAACATTAACTCCATTCTTTACTGACAGTTTCTCATGTACTGATTAAACAACCTCGATACATTTTTCATTGTGAATATTTCTTCAGGACCCTGCACCATACTACTTGGACAAAGTACTATTGTTTGCAACACTGACCAAGTATCATACATTGATTTCTTAAATCTTATTGTTGACATAAATAAAGCTGTTGCATAACAAAGTAAATTACAATTATATATCTATATATAATTTGTTGCTAAAATGTCCAGACAAGCCTGGGGGTCCAGGTAGACGTAATCTAATCAATGAGACCAATAATTAAGAAATGATAGACCTAATGTGTATGGCCCCAGGACACGTCATTTTGTTGGAATCCTTTGATTTTAGTTTTTTTTTTTTTTTAGTTTTGTGTCCGTTAGGAAATGTATCATTGCAACTTTGTTTGGGGAGACTGTAATGTTAGACTTTAATGTCCTCTGGTTATTGACATATCTCTGGCTCATTTGTGACTTAGTTTGGGGAGACTGTAATGTTAGACTTCAATGTCCTCTTGTTATTGACATATCTCTGGCTCATTTGTGACTTAGTTTGGGGAGACTGTAATGTTAGACTTTAATGTCCTCTTGTTATTGACATATCTCTGGCTCATTTGTGACTTAGTTTGGGGAGACTGTAATGTTAGACTTTAATGTCCTCTTGTTATTGACATATCTCTGGCTCATTTGTGACTTAGTTTGGGGAGACTGTAATGTTAGACTTTAATGTCCTCTTGTTATTGACATATCTCTGGCTCATTTGTGACTTAGTTTGGGGAGACTGTAATGTTAGACTTTAATGTCCTCTTGTTATTGACATATCTCTGGCTCATTTGTGACTTAGTTTGGGGAGACTGTAATGTTAGACTTCAATGTCCTCTTGTTATTGACATATCTCTGGCTCATTTGTGACTTAGTTTGGGGAGACTGTAATGTTAGACTTCAATGTCCTCTTGTTATTGACATATCTCTGGCTCATTTGTGACTTAGTTTGGGGAGACTGTAATGTTAGACTTTAATGTCCTCTTGTTATTGACATATCTCTGGCTCATTTGTGACTTAGTTTGGGGAGACTGTAATGTTAGACTTTAATGTCCTCTTGTTATTGACATATCTCTGGCTCATTTGTGACTTAGTTTGGGGAGACTGTAATGTTAGACTTCAATGTCCTCTTGTTATTGACATATCTCTGGCTCATTTGTGACTTAGTTTTACTCTAATTGTAATCTTCTTACATGGGTAATTAGGGTATTGACGGTCGGTCGTTGGTATATAGCTCCAGCTAGTACAAATGAACCGGATGTAGATGTATGCAATTCTTAGTTTAAAACTTTAAATATATTTGTATAGAGTTTTTTAAAACTAAAATGTATAGAAAATATAAATATAACGTATTCATCTTGAAACGAGAAACACATCTAGTAGTAACAGAATGAAATGATATGTAAACAAAATCTAACTCATTACAAATTCTAATGCATACATTTAGACGTCTCTAATTTATCTCCCCTTCAAATAACACCCACTGACGTCCTAACATAAATTATGACAGACCAGCTCATGATTTCATCATTCTGCACCGACAAAAAACTAACTTTCCCGTTTAGTGTCGTTACCTTGGAAACACACAAATATCTCGGGTTCCTTTTTATTACTTTGCTCGTTAGGGGTTGCGTAAACACTTAATACTCAATATACTTCAACTCTAACTCCAGCTATCCATGAATAACAAACACTCTTTAATATCAAATAAAGCACACAATTATATCACTCTCAAGGAATAATACAAAACACCCGTCCAGGAAGCGACCGTCCAACCTTTCTTTAGAGGGAACAAGACCTCACTGACTAGCACACTCTCTCACACATTCAAAGAAGACTAAATCATTCAGTTCATAACACGTGCAAGACTATTCACATTCATGATCTGGGAGTACATAAACAAGGGGATATAATTATCATACCAAAATATCAATGTAACATATTCACTCTCGCCATACATCCCCCTGACAACATACACACCACAACATGCAGTTTTCTGAGTTGTTAATAATTTTTTTTTTACAAATTCTTAGAAGTGCACTAGCAAATGGCAGATTTAATTTTAGAAGTGCCCTAGCAGTTGATAGTAAGATCTAGTTTTAGAAGTGCCCTAGCAGTTGATAGTAAGATCTTATTTTAGAAGTGCCCTAGCAAATGGCAGATCTAATTTTAGAAGTGCCCTAGCAGATGATAGTAAGATCTAGTTTTAGAAGTGCCCTAGCACTTGATAGTAAGATCTAGTTTTAGAAGTGCCCTAGCACTTGATAGTAAGATCTAATTTTAAAAGTGCCCTAGCAGATGAAAGTAAGATTTATTTTTTGAAGTGCCCTAGCAGATGAAAGTGAGATCTAGTTATAGAAGTGCCCTATAAGTTGATAGTAAGATCTAATTTTAGAAGTGCCCTAGCAGTTGATAGTAAGATCTAACTTTAGAAGTGCCCTAGCAGTTGATAGTAAGATCTAATTTTAGAAATGGGGACATAATAAAAAAACTAATTTGAAAAATCCCTTTAAACCATTTTCTGGTACAGTTATTCCCCCTTCCGCTAGATTGCATGACAATCATTCTACATCGCTAGACTTTAAGGGTAGAGTCCAACAGTAAGTTATAAGTACCACATCAATGTCGTCATTATGATAGTTTCGTTTCATTAAATATAATTGTGAACAATAGCTATCTTGTAAACCAATAGGGCAGAGAAAGTTACTGCAAGTCACTCCATCTTTGGTTGCTACTGTAGGCAAGAACACAGTGCAAATTAAACTATACGTCTCTCCCGCAAATCATTGTGATAGCATTAACTTGAGTATACAGGGGCGGAGGCACCAACAGAAAGATAAAGGGGAACACACTTGCTGTCATTATAAAATAAAGTCGGCTCTCTATTTGGTATTCATTTGTATTTATGATATTTTTATTTTGAAATATTTAGAATCTCTACAGAAGATATAGGCAAGCAATTATCTTGAGACCAACTCAGTTAAAGGGTGTGCCGCCTATGCAATGAGATATTTTATTTTTGAGATTATCTGATGAAAGATTGTATTTGTTTCTGTGCACGCACAGTGTCAGTAGAAAATAGTTTGGCTCATTGACGACTTCCATGGTCACTATAATAAATCAGGGATTAAGAAAGAAGTCATTTAATACAAGAATACCATGAAATGTTAATATACTCTTTGTGGCCTGATTGAATGCTATATCACATTGATCTCATCGACACGAGCTGTTTTGATAGTCTGAAAGATAGTGGCAACACGTTCAATGTCTGAAAGTAACCACTAGAGAATGCAAAAGACTTTCTTCCAAACCAATAGTAGCCCAATAGTTGTACGCAATAAATGTAAAACGACACGACTTGCGCTGCGGTTTTTCTATACTGTTGGGAGACAATAGACTTTCTATTCTAATCGCCATGTAGACTTACACTTAGAACTAACAGAATACAAAAGCAACTGGTAGTCTTTAGTAGTGTTCTAACTCTGTGTACTCACTGACTTGTTCTAACTCTGTGTACTCACTGACTTGTTCTAACTCTGTGTACTCACTGACTTGTTCTAACTCTGTGTACTCACTGACTTGTTCTATCTCTGTGTACTCACTGACTTGTTCTAACTCTGTGTACTCACTGACTTGTCCTAACTCTTTGTACTCACTGACTTGTCCTAACTCTTTGTACTCTCTGACTTGTTTTACCTTTGTGTACTCTCTGACGTGTTCTAGCTTTGTGTACTCACTCACATAAATAAAAGATCAGAACACAATATCTCCCTATATTATCGTTGCTTCAAATGAAATAGGTCAACCCTTTTGTATTTTAGTGACGCTACAATGAATACCAAGCCATCTTGATGCGATCACAATTACTATTGCGTCTCTAGCCGCCTGTAGGACTGACACAAGGATCGCTACCTAGCAGACTGAATGATCAACATTGGAGCCATGGACCAGGTTATAGAACACACAATTAGCTAGACAGTGGAGCCATGGAGCAGGTTATAGGACACATGACCAGATAAACGTTGGAGCCATGGACCAGATTATAGGACACATGATCAGCTAAACGTTGGAGCTATGAAGCAAGTTAAAGGACACATGATCAGTTATACATCGGAGCCATAGACCAGATTAGTTAGACAATGGAGCCATGAGCCAGGGTATAGGACACATGATCAATTAAACGTTGGAGCCATGGACCAGGTAATAGGACACATAATCGGCTAAACTTTGGAGCCATGGACCAGGCCAGCTAGACAATGGAACCATGGACCAAGTTATAGGACACATCATTTATTGCTCACGTTGAAACGACTTTTAACTCAAACTTGTGTAGAAGTTAGTGAAGTTAGTCACCAGTAAAATAACCACTACAGTTCAGATGTAATGGAGGGATACAGGTAGCTGGATTTAGTTCAGTACATTGTACAGAGATATAACTAAATCTAGAGTCAGGCATTGGTGGCGGATCAAAAGTCTCCTATAGGTCATAATCATCAAAATTTACGTCACATGCCCACTGACTGTTTACATCCAGGCTCAATGCAATGATGTGATCATCCAAACTCAATGATGTGAACATTCAGATATAATGATGTCAACTTTCAGACTCAATGATTTGAGCCTCCAGACAAATGATTTCTTATAGATCCCATGTATCCAGAAGACAGTTCAATGATTGATGTTTGTCTCTAAGCTGTACAGTAGAACTGAGACACTATCTCGGCTTCAACTTGACTTCTTGACATCTCCCCCATGCCTCATAATTTGTCCAGACAGTCTGAAGACGTAAAATATACACCAGTTGTCTTCCCTGAAGATTCTCTCCCATTAAAGTTTTTGGTTATCGACAGTGAGATGTCTTACAGAGAAATTGATCATCTTGTTTCGTTAACAAATCATTTATCTTGACATATTTTTAGTACGCTATTGGGGAGTTACATTTCTAAGAGCTAAAGGACGTTTGTACTACAGAAACCTATTAAGTCAAACTCAAACCTTACAATACTTGACATTTGCATAGCAGAGGAGACTGGAGATAGAATTTCCGATTAACATACATTATTTATTTAATCTTAATTTAAAAACGTTTGTAAATATGCACGATAACAGACACCCTTATTTTGTTTGTAAATATGTACAATAACATATACCCTTCCTTTTTTTCAATACTGAGCGCGGTAGTTTTACAAAGCTAAAATTTGAATAGCGCAAATTCTGGGGTTTCCTATTATAAAAATAAACAACTGTTTCACTTAGGGACATAATTTTTAATTAAATTTTTGATTAAATGCCACAGACCAATACACGAAATATATAGAGCTTCATAAATAATTCTTTTAGTCTTGTTTCAAATTGAGTATTTGTTAAATATTTCAATGTTTCATTTTACAAACAACGAAATTCCCTCTGAAGATTGAAAGTAGCCGTCCCATTATTGACAAATACAATCTTTTATTTTTCACGTAGCAATTTTTTGTTTGTTTTTGAGTCAGGTTGAGGAACAAACGGACAGAGCCAATACAAAAATAGTGCGACTAAAAATACGAAATTATTTTCCAGCCAAGAAGAGAGTAAAATTAAGAGCACTAGACCTCACATTTAGCAACAGATCGTTTACTTCATACAGCGAATAGAGTCGTAAATAAACGATAATACCAATTCAGATTTATAGTTCTACATTTATTTCAGAGAGGGAAGAGACAGAGAGTAGAGAGAGAAAGAGAAGAGATAGAGAGTAGAGAGAAGAGATAGAGAGTAGAGAGAAAGAAGACAGAGAGAAGAAATAGAGAGTAGAGAGAGAAGAAATAGAGAGTAAAGAGAGAGAGAAGAGATAGAGAGTTAAGAGAGATAGAAGAGATAGAGAGTAGAGAGAGAGAGAAGAATAGAGAGTAGAGAGAGAAGAGATAGAGAGAAGAGAGAGAAAAGATAGAGAATAAAAAGAGTAAAGAGAGAGAGAGAGAGAAGAATAGAGAGTAGAGAGAGAAGAGATAGAGAGAAGAGAGAGAAAAGATAGAGAATAAAGAGAGTAAAGAGAGAGAGAGAACAGATAGAGAGTAGAGAGAGAGAGAGAAAAGAGATAGAGTAGAGAGAGAAAAGACAGAGAGTAGAGAAACAAGAGATAGAGAGTAGAAAGAAAAGAGATAGAGAGTAGAGAGAGAAGAGATCGAGAGTAGAGAGAGAAGAGTTAGATAGTAAAGAGAAAAGAGATAGAGAGTAGAGAGAGAGAGAAGAGTTAGAGAGTAGAGAGAGTGAGAGAGAAGAGATAGAGAGGAGAGAGAGAAAAATTAGACAGAAGAGAGAGAAGAGATAGAGAGTGGAGGGAGAGAAGAGAGAGAGAAGAGTTAGAGAGTAGAGAGAGAAGAGATAGAGAGTAGAGATAGAAGAGATAGAGAGTAGAGAGAGACAAGAGATAGAGAGTAGAGCGAAAAGAGAAGAGATAGAGAGTAGAGTGAGAGAGTAGAGAGAGAAGAGATAGTAAGTAGAGAAAGAAAAGATAAAGAGTATAGAGAGAAGAGAAAGAGAGTATTAAGACAAGAGATAGAGAGTAGAGAGAGAAGAGTTAGAGAGTAGAGAGAAAAGAGGTAGAGAGTAGAGAGAGAAGACACAGAGAGTAGTGAGAGAAGAGTTAAAGAGTAGAGAGAGTGAGAGACAGAAGAAATAGAGAGGAGAGAGAGAAGAATTAGATAGTAGAGAGAGAAGAGTTAGAGAGTAGAGAGAAAAGAGGTAGAGAGTAGAGAGAGAAGACACAGAGAGTACAGAGAGAAGAGTTAGAGAGTAGAGAGAGTAATAGAGAGAAGAGATAGAGAGGGGAGAGAGAGAGAAAAATTAGATAGTAGAGATAGAAGAGATAGAGAGTAGAGACAGAAGAGTTAGAGAGTAGAGAGAAAAGAGATAGAGAGTAGAGAAAGAAGAGATAGAGAGGAGAAAGAGAGAAGAATTAGATAGTAGAGAGAGAAGAGATAGAGAGTAGAGAGAGAAGAGTTAGAGAGTAGAAAGAAAAGAGTGAGAGAGTAGAGAAAGAAGAGATAGAGAGAGAGAGAGAGAAGAATTAGATATTAGAGAGAGAAGAGATAGAGAGTAGAGAGAGAAGAGTTAGAGAGTAGAAAGAAAAGAGTTAGAGAGTAGAGTGAGAAGAGATAGAGAGTAGAGAGAGAGAAGAGTTAGTGAGTAGAGAGAGTGAGAGAGAGAAGAGATAGAGAGGAGAGAGAGAAGAATTAGATAGTAGAGAGAGAAGAGATAGAGAGGAGAGAGAGAAGAATTAGATAGTAGAGAGAGAAGAGATAGAGAGTAGAGAGAGAAGAGATAGAGAGTAGAGAGAGAAGACACAGAGAGTAGAGAGAGAAGAGGTAGAGAGTTGATAGAGAAGAATTAGATAGTAGAGAGAGAAGAGATAGAGAGTAGAGAGAGAAGACACAGAGAGTAGAGAGAGAAGAGGTAGAGAGTTGATAGAGAAGAATTAGATAGTAGAGAGAGAAGAGATAGAGAGTAGAGAGAGAAGACACAGAGAGTAGAGAGAGAAGAGGTAGAGAGTTGATAGAGAAGAATTAGATAGTAGAGAGAGAAGAGATAGAGAGTAGAGAGAGAAGAGATAGAGAGAAGAGAGAGAGACAAGAATTAGATAGTAGAGAGACAAGAGATAGAGAGTAGAGAGAGAAGAGTTAGAGAGTAGAGAGAAAAGAGGTAGAGAGTAGAGAGAGAAGACACAGAGAGTAGAGAGAGAAGAGTTAAAGAGTAGAGAGAGTGAGAGAGAGAAGAAAGAGGAGAGAGAGAGAAGAGTTAGAGAGTAGAGAGAAAAGAGGTAGAGTGTAGAGAGAGAAGACACAGAGAGTAGAGAGAGAAGAGTTAGAGAGTAGAGAAAGTGAAAGAGAGAAGAGATAGAGCGGAGAGAGAGAAGAGTTAGAGAGTAGAGAAATAAGAGTTAGAGTAGAGAGAGAAGAGATAGAGAGTAGAGAGAGAGAAGAGTTAGAGATTAGAGAGAGAAGAGATAGAGAGGAGAGAGAGCGAAGAATTAGATAGTAGAGAGAGAAGAGATAGAGAGTAGAGAGAGAAGAGTTAGAGAGTAGAGAGAGAAGAGATAGAGAGTAGAGAGAGAAGAGATAGAGAGTAGAGAGAGAAGAGATAGAGAGTAGAGAGAGAGAAGAGTTAGAGAGTAGAGAGAGTGAAAGAGAGAAGAGATAGAGAGTAGAGAGAGAAGAGTTAGAGAGTAGAGAGAGAAGAGATAGAGAGTAGAGAGAGAGAAGAGTTAGAGAGTAGAGAGAGTGAGAGAGAGAAGAGATAGAGAGTAGAGAGAGAAGAGTTAGAGAGTAGAAAGAGAAGAGTTAGAAAGTAGAGAGAGAAGAGAGAGAGATTAGAGAGAGAGAAGAGTTAGAGAGTAGAGAGAGTGAGAGAGAGAAGAGATAGAGAGTAGAGAGAGAGAAGAATTAGATAGTAGAGAGAGAAGAGATAGAGAGTAGAGAGAGAAGAGATAGAGAGGAGAGAGAGAGAGACGAATTAGACAGTAGAGAGACAAGAGATAGAGAGTAGAGAGAGAAGAGTTAGAGAGTAGAGAGAAAAGAGGTAGAGAGTAGAGAGAGAAGACACAGATAGTAGAGAGAGTAAGAGATAGAAGAATTAGAGAGTAGAGAGAGTAGAGAGAGAAGAGATAGAGAGGAGAGAGAGAGAAGAATTAGATAATAGAGAGAGAAGAATTAGATAGTAAAGAGAGAAGAGATAGAGAGTAGAGAGAGAAGAGTTAGAGAGTAGAGAGAAAAGAGGTAGAGAGTAGAGAGAGAAGACACAGATAGTAGAGAGAGTAAGAGATAGAAGAATTAGAGAGTAGAGAGAGTAGAGAGAGAAGAGATAGAGAGGAGAGAGAGAGAAGAATTAGATAATAGAGAGAGAAGAATTAGATAGTAAAGAGAGAAGAGATAGAGAGTAAAGAGAGAAGAGTTAGAGAGTAGAGAGAAAAGAGGTAGAGAGTAGAGAGAGAAGACACAGAGAGTAGAGAGAGAGAAGAGTTAGAGAGTAGAGAGAGTGATAGAGAGAAGAGATAGAGAGGAGAGAGAGAGAAGAATTAGAGAGTAGAGAGAGAAGAAATAGAGAGTAGAGAGAGTAGAGAGAGAAGAGGTAGAGAGTAGAGTGAGTGAGAGAGAGAAGAATTAGAGAGTAGAGAGAGAAAAGATAGAGAGTAGAGAGAGACAAGAGATAGAGAGTAGAGCAAAAAGAGAAGAGATAGAGAGTATAGTGAGAGAGTAGAGAGAGAAGAGATAGTAAGTAGAGAAAGAAAAGATAAAGAGTATAGAGAGAAGAGAAAGAGAGTATAAAGACAAGAGATAGAGAGTAGAGAGAGAAGAGTTAGAGAGTAGAGAGAAAAGAGGTAGAGAGTAGAGAGAGAAGACACATAGAGTAGAGAGAGAAGAGTTAAAGAGTAGAGAGAGTGAGAGACAGAAGAAATAGAGAGGAGAGAGAGAAGAATTAGATAGTAGAGAGAGAAGAGGTAGAGAGTAGAGAGAGAAGACACAGAGAGTACAGAGAGAAGAGTTAGAGAGTAGAGAGATTAATAGAGAGAAGAGATAGAGAGGAGAGAGAGAGAGAAGAATTAGATAGTAGAGAGAGAAGAGATAGAGAGTAGAGAGAGAAGAGTTAGAGAGTAGAGAGAAAAGAGATAGAGAGTAGAGAAAGAAGAGATAGAGAGGAGAGAGAGAAGAATTAGATAGTAGAGAGAGAAGAGATAGAGAG
The DNA here is from genome assembly GCA_036873155.1 of Biomphalaria sudanica. Taxonomy (NCBI): domain Eukaryota; kingdom Metazoa; phylum Mollusca; class Gastropoda; family Planorbidae; genus Biomphalaria; species Biomphalaria sudanica. Next base: position 94,252 of record JAZGLO010002484.1, on the reverse strand, counting down.
TAGAGAGAGAAGAGATAGAGAGGAGAGAGAGAGAGACAAATTAGACAGTAGAGAGACAAGAGATAGAGAGTAGAGAGAGAAGAGTTAGAGAGTAGAGAGAAAAGAGGTAGAGAGTAGAGAGAGAAGACACAGATAGTAGAGAGAGTGAGAAATAGAAGAATTAGAGAGTAGAGAGAGTAGAGATAGAAGAGATAGAGAGGAGAGAGAGAGAAGAATTAGATAATAGAGAGAGAAGAATTAGATAGTAAAGAGAGAAGAGATAGAGAGTAGAGAGAGAAGAGTTAGAGAGTAGAGAGAAAAGAGGTAGAGAGTAGAGAGAGAAGACACAGAGAGTAGAGAGAGAAGAGTTAGAGAGTAGAGAGTGTGATAGAGAGAAGAGATAGAGAGGAGAGAGAGAGAAGAATTAGAGAGTAGAGAGAGAAGAGATAGAGAGTAGAGAGAGTAGAGAGAGAAGAGGTAGAGAGTAGAGTGAGTGAGAAAGAGAAGAATTAGAGAGTAGAGAGAGAAGAGATAGAGAGTAGAGAGAGACAAGAGATATAGAGTAGAGCAAAAAGAGAAGAGATAGAGAGTAGAGTGAGAGAGTAGAGAGAGAAGAGATAGTAAGTAGAGAAAGAAAAGATAAAGAGTATAGAGAGAAGAGAAAGAGAGTATAAAGACAAGAGATAGAGAGTAGAGAGAGAAGAGTTAGAGAGTAGAGAGAAAAGAGGTAGAGAGTAGAGAGAGAAGACACAGAGAGTAGAGAGAGAAGAGTTAAAGAGTAGAGAGAGTGAGAGACAGAAGAAATAGAGAGGAGAGAGAGAAGAATTAGATAGTAGAGAGAGAAGAGTTAGAGAGTAGAGAGAAAAGAGGTAGAGAGTAGAGAGAGAAGACACAGAGAGTACAGAGAGAAGAGTTAGAGAGTAGAGAGAGTAATAGAGAGAAGAGATAGAGAGGAGAGAGAGAGAGAAGAATTAGATAGTAGAGAGAGAAGAGATAGAGAGTAGAGAGAGAAGAGTTAGAGAGTAGAAAGAAAAGAGTTAGAGAGTAGAGAAAGAAGAGATAGAGAGGAGAGAGAGAGAAGAATTAGATAGTAGAGAGAGAAGAGATAGAGAGTAGAGAAAGAAGAGATAGAGAGGAGAGAGAGAGAAGAATTAGATAGTAGAGAGAGAAGAGATAGAGAGTAGAGAGAGAAGAGTTAGAGAGTAGAGAGAAAAGAGGTAGAGAGTAGAGAAAGAAGAGATAGAGAGGAGAGAGAGAGAAGAATTAGATAGTAGAGAGAGAAGAGATAGAGAGTAGAGAGAGAAGAGTTAGAGAGTAGAGAGAGTGAGAGAGAGAAGAGATAGAGAGGAGAGAGAGAAGATATACATAGTAGAGAAAGAAGAGATAGAGAGAAGAGAGAGAAGAGATAGAGAGGAGAGAGAGAAGAGTTAAAGTGTAGAGAGAGTGAGAGAGGGAAGATATTAAGAGGAAAGAGAGAGAAGAATTAGATAGTAGAGAGACAAGAGATAGAGAGTAGAGAGAGAAGACACAGAGAGTAGAGAGAGAAGAGGTAGAGAGTTGATAGAGAAGACACAGAGAGTAGAAAGAGTGAGAGAGAGAAGAATTAGAGAGTAGAGAGAGTAGAGAGAAAAGAGATAGAGAGGAGAGAGAGAGAACAATTAGATAGTAGAGAGAGAAGAGATAGAGAGTAGAGAGAGAAGAGTTAGAGAGTAGAGAGAAAAGAGGTAGAGAGTAGAGAGAGATGACACAGAGAGTAGAGAGAGAAGAGTTAAAGAGTAGAGAGAGTGAGAGAGAGGAGAGATAGAGAAGAGTTAGAGACTAGAGAGAAAAGAGGTAGAGAGTAGAGAGAGAAGACACAGAGAGTATAGAGAGAAGAGTTAGAGAGTAGAGAAAGTGATAGAGAGAAGAGATAGAGAGGAGAGAGAGAGAAGAGTTAGAGAGTAGAGAAATAAGAGTTAGAGTAGAGAGAGAAGAGATAGAGAGTAGAGAGAGAGAAGAGTTAGAGAGTAGAGAGAGTTAGAGAGAGAAGAGAGAGAGAGGAGAGAGAGAAGAATTAGATAGTAGAGAGAGAAGAGTTAGAGAGTAGAGAGAGAAGAGATAGAGAGGAGAGAGAGAGAAGAATTAGATAGTAGAGAGAGAAGAGATAGAGAGTAGAGAGAGAAGAGATAGAGAGGAGAGAGAGAGAAGAATTAGACAGTAGAGAGAAAAGAAATAGAGAGTAGAGAGAGTGAGAGAGAGAAGAGATAAAGAGGAAAGAGAGACAAGAATTAGATAGTAGAGAGACAAGAGATAGAGAGTAGAGAGAGAAGAGTTAGAGAGTAGAGAGAAAAGAGGTAGAGAGTAGAGAGAGAAGACACAGATAGTAGAGAGAGTAAGAGATAGAAGAATTAGAGAGTAGAGAGAGTAGAGAGAGAGGAGATAGAGAGGAGAGAGAGAGAAGAATTAGATAATAGAGAGAGAAGAATTAGATAGTAAAGAGAGAAGAGATAGAGAGGAGAGAGAGAAGAATTAGATAGTAGAGAGAAAAGAGATAGAGAGTAGAGAGAGTAGAGAGAGAAGAGGTAGAGAGTAGAGAGAGTGAGAGAGAGAAGAATTAGAGAGTAGAGAGAGTAGAGAGAGAAGACACAGAGAGTAGAGAGAGAAGAGTTAGAGAGTAGAGAGAGAAGAGTTAGAGAGTAGAAAGAAAAGAGTGAGAGAGTAGAGAAAGAAGAGATAGAGAGAGAGAGAGAGAAGAATTAGATAGTAGAGAGAGAAGAGATAGAGAGTAGAGAGAGAAGAGTTAGAAAGTAGAAAGAAAAGAGTTAGAGAGTAGAGAGAGAAGAGATAGAGAGTAGAGAGAGAGAAAAGTTAGTGAGTAGAGAGAGTGAGAGAGAGAAGAGATAGAGAGGAGAGAGAGAAGAATTAGATAGTAGAGAGAGAAGAGATAGAGAGTAGAAAGAGAAGAGATAGAGAGGAGAGAGAGAAGAATTAGATAGTAGAGAGAGAAGAGATAGAGAGTAGAGAGAGAAGAGATAGAGAGGAGAGATAGAGAAGAATTAGATAGTAGAGAGAGAAGAGATAGAGAGTAGAGAGAGAAGAGATAGAGAGGAGAGAGAGAGAAGAATTAGACAGTAGAGTGAAAAGAAATAGAGAGTAGAGAGAGTGAGAGAGAGAAGAGATAAAGAGGAAAGAGAGACAAGAATTAGATAGTAGAGAGACAAGAGATAGAGAGTAGAGAGAGAAGAGTTAGAGAGTAGAGAGAAAAGAGGTAGAGAGTAGAGAGAGAAGACACAGATAGTAGAGAGAGTGAGAGATAGAAGAATTAGAGAGTAGAGAGAGTAGAGAGAGAAGAGATAGAGAGGAGAGAGAGAGAAGAATTAGATAATAGAGAGAGAAGAATTAGATAGTACAGAGAGAAGAGATAGAGAGGAGAGAGAGAGAAGAATTAGATAGTAGAGAGAGAAGAGATAGAGAGTAGAGAGAGTAGAGAGAGAAGAGGTAGAGAGTAGAGAGAGTGAGAGAGAGAAGAATTAGAGAGTAGAGAGAGTAGAGAGAGAAGACACAGAGAGTAGAGAGAGAAGAGTTAGAGAGTAGAGAGAGTGATAGAGAGAAGAGATAGAGAGGAGAGAGATAAGAATTAGATAGTAGAGAGAGAAGAGATAGAGAGTAGAGAGATAAGAATTAGATAGTAGAGAGAGAAGAGATAGAGAGTAGAGAGAGAAGAGTTAGAGAGTAGAGAGAGAAGAGATAGAGAGGAGAGAGAGAGAAGAATTAGATAGTAGAGATAGAAGAGATAGAGAGTAGAGAGAGTAGAGAGAGAAGAGGTAGAGAGTAGAGAGAGTGAGAGAGAGAAGAATTAGAGAGTAGAGAGAGTAGAGAGAGAAGACACAGAGAGTAGAGAGAGAAGAGTTAGAGAGTAGAGAGAGCGATAGAGAGAAGAGATAGAGAGGAGAGAGATAAGAATTAGATAGTAGAGAGAGAAGAGATAGAGAGTAGAGAGAGAAGAGTTAGAGAGTAGAGAGAGAGAGGAGAGAGAGAGTAGAGAGAGAAGAGATAGAGAGTAGAGAGAGAAGAGATAGAGAGTAGAGAGAGAAGAGATAGAGAGTAGAGAGAGAAGAGTTAGAGAGTAGAGAGAGAGGAGATAGAGAGTAGAGAGAGAAGAGATAGAGAGGAGAGAGAGAAGAATTAGAGAGTAGAGAGAGAAGAGTTAGAGAGTAGAGAGAGAAGAGTTAGAGAGTAGAGAATGGAGAGAGAAGAGAGCGGGAGAGAGAGAGAGAAGAGAGCGGGAGAGAGAGAGAAGAGAGCGGGAGAGAGAGAGAGAACACAAGGGGACACAAGAAGGATGGGGAGCGAGAATGATAAATCTATTCGTCAGGGGACAGAATCTCGGATGGAGTAATTACCAAGGTAGTTAATGCCCTTGTACAGATCAATAACGGAGGCTAGGCAGAGCGCATTCAAAGGAAAGAAAACATCGCCGCTAGACTGATTAGAATTTATTGTGTTCTGGTCCCGATGTCCTGTGCTTTATCGGCGATATCAACTTCCTTTCTTTTTAGAGTCTTACAATTAATATACCAGACCTGTATTCTACTGTCTCTGTCTTGTCATCTTGTCGGAGTCAAAGGAATAGACTCAAGAAAAATGTTTCAGAAATGAGACACACACAATGTCAAGCATTGGAACCAGAAAAAGATTGACGCGCCTACTGAGTATGGAACCAGACAAAGATTGACGTTTCAAGTCACATGTTTTACTTTGTAAACATAAACATCAATAATGGTAGCCTGACACTTACCCTGCAACAATAAGCAATCACTTCCAGCGGTCTGCTACTTCTCATGTTCGCAAGTGGCATTGGTATACTTGTCGATGGAGCCAATCACATCCTAGTCACGTGATAATGGCCAGCAGCAGACGAAACAAAATTATTGTTCAGAAACAACTTCTAGGCGTTTTATTGTCTTCCCTTCCGCTTGGTTCACAACTTCCGGTTAGCTTGCAGAACAAAAAATGCAAAGAAAGAAACCAAGCGCTAAAACATAGTTTATCATTGTCTCACTAGAGTCACTTTGTTCTGGGCTGCTGGTTCATTGTCGCACTAGATTCACTTTGTTCTGGGCTGCTGGTTCATTGTATAAATAGGTTCTTTGTTCTAGGCTGTTGGTTCTTTGTCTTAGTGCTTAAACATCGACATCGATTTATCCCTGCAAAGAAAATAAAATATAAAGTATAAATATAAAGTAAACAAATAGTCAGATGCTGTATAAATGACAATATAAATAGCAATATCATCAATATCTATGTAGCCCAACTATTAATTGTAGTCGTAAAATGCCACTGACTGATTGATTCATTTACGAATTAAGCGTTCTCAGCAACTGCCGAACAAATTCGCATGAAAATTCGTACACATGTCTCATTTAAGTCTTAGGTGCTTGCCTAGCCTGAAAGTCGCAGTAACCGAAAGACACAAGCTTTCTGTAAACCTTTTTTATTTTAGTTTCGGTATTTCTCCATACGGCCCGCCTTCTTTATCTAAAGCATAACTAAAAGTAGCACCAAAAATAAAACCTCCATATTTGTTTGAAGCCAATTTGTTTGTCTTGGCCATCATTAAACTCACTTTGAATTTGCTGTAAGTCATATTCTAGTTTCTTGTCCGCCTTCTGTTAGACACACTTGAACTTCATCAACACTTTCATAGCATTACAAATATAGATTGATGTTTGTCTTTGAAATAATGATTCCGGCATATGTTGATAAGATTAACACTGGTGTTTTTTTCTCCAGATCTAGAATTTAACTTCCTCTAAACCTAGATCTAGAACCAAAAGAATTGGCCGAATGAATGTGAGTAATTATTCAAAGATTGACTTAGCAGATATCTACACACCAAAAGGAGGGTTAATTAAAAAAAAGAGGACAAAGCCTTACAAAGAAGGACTAAAATATTTCCCAGAAGAACTTCCCACCTGATGTTTTCTTCCCATTGTCAACTGTGAACAGAAGAGCTGTGACTGGGTCAAGGCAAATGTATTTTTCACTAGTGCATCCTGTGCAAAGGCAAAGGTTATTACAAAGTTTATATCAAGTCACTCTGTCTGGTACACGTTAGTTTTTTATTTTTCCATACCCAATCTAGAATCAGGTTAAAATTTTACACAATTACATTTTGTACCTGATAAAACATAAATCAACTTTTTAAAAAAAGTAACAATTATTTAATTAATATTAATTAATTTAATTATTTTGTATAGTGTCCAACAAGGGAAAGACATCGTAATGAAAGATGCGGTGGTATAAGTTGAATTAGTCCCCTTGAAGAGGCTTGAGCCTTGAATGTGAATTCAAGTCGTACAACTTTTTATTATGCGTTAAAAAGCGATCACAGAAACATTCGTGTTTCCCCTTTTGAAAAAATATGACAATATTTTCTTTAGGCAAACGTGTCAACAAATAAATTAATAATCTCAATATTGTATCGTAGTGTAATTAGATCTTTCTTTTTCTTATCAGTACTTTTTGTCTAGAAATGATTTGAATCAAAGTTAGGGAGGAGATTGTAGGGAAATAAAAGATGTTTTACATTTCAAATAATTTACTTAAGTCATGCACTAATTTATAATTGTACGTTAAGTGAATGTATACAATTATAAATTACTGCATGTCTATAAACCATAGACTTATATATATTATATCTAGACTGGACATGCAGATCTTTTAAAACTACAAAAAATGTCTTAAATTTTTTTTAAACGTTGAAAGGCGTTGTTTTGTACAGTAGTTATAAAAAGTAAAGTTGTTTTTTTCAACCCTAACATTCATTCATTCATTCTTTGGCCTCCTTCAGTCGTAGCACGACTATGGTTCATCTCAGAGCACACTTCCTCATGTGGCTGTGGAGCCCTATTTTGGAGAGACACTCCCGTCCACAGATACCGCAGGTTAGAGTTCCCTTGGCTTTTGCTTCGGTGGTAGAGGAGCTGGCCGTTTTTCGGATTGTGCGTTTTTCTTCCTGGGCTGAGACCCATGTACTTTCACTGTCCATAGCTTTCTTTGTCTCTGTCTCTCTTCACCTGTTGCGGTCTAGAGCTATGTCTTCCCAATTGTCAGTATTGATGTTCACTGATTTGAGGTCACGTTTTATTACATCTATGTAACGGAGGTGGGGGCAACCAGTTTTTCTTGTGCCAGTCGCGAGTTGACCATAGAGGATGACTTTCGGGATGCGCTTTTCCTCCATGCGGCGAACATGTCCAAGCCAGCGCAAACGACTTTGTCTGAGGGCTGTAAAGATGCTGGGAATACCTGATAGCGCAAGGATCTCAGTATTGCACACTTTTTCTTTCCATGTGACATTCAAGATCCTACGGAGACATCTCAAATGGAATGAGTTTAGTTTTCTCTCTTGCTTTGCGTAGGTGGTCCATGATTCACTGCCATACAGCAGTGTACTCATAACGCATGCCTTGTAGACTTCCATTTTTGTCACCGTAGTTAGCTTATGGTTTTCCCAAACTCTTAGTCTGAGTCTAGCGAATGTCGAAGCAGCCTTCCCTATGCGTTTTTTCATCTCCTCTTCTAAAGACAGGTCATCTGTAATTGTGGATCCCAGATAGCAGAATTCGTTTACGGCGTCCAGCTTCTTATCGTCTATGAGGATGGAGGGTGGTGCTGTAGTAGGTGGTCCCATAACATTTGTTTTCTTCGTGCTAATAGTCAAGCCATATTCTTTACAGGCCTGAGAGAAGCGGGACATTAGTGACTGAAGTTCCTCTTGTGTGTGTGCCACTACCGCTTTGTCATCCGCGAATAGCATATCTCTTACGAGGGTGGCTCTGATTTTAGTTTTGGCCCTCAGTCTGGCAATATTTAGGAGTTTGTCATCAAATCTGGAATGGAGATAGATGCCTTCAGTGGATTTGTCAAACGCGTTGTGGATTAGCAGTGAAAATAGTATTCCAAATAGGGTTGGGGCCAGGACACATCCTTGTTAAACTCCGCTGTTTATACTGAAACTTTCAGAGCTGGCACCGTTGAATTGCACTGTGCCCATCATATTTTGGTAGAAAGATATGATAACATTTAGTAGCTTGGGTGGACAGCCTATTAACTGTAAAATTGTAAAGAGGCCATCTCTGCTAACTAGATCGAAGGCCTTTGTCAGGTCAATAAACGCAATGTACAAAGGCATTCTTTGTTCTCTGCACTTTTCCTGGAGCTAGCGGATGGAGAAAATCATGTCAATTGTGGATCTCCCTGAGCGGAAGCCGCATTGTGATTCTGGATAGACCCGATCAGCGAGTTTTTGTAGCCTGGGAAGTATCACTCGAGCAAAGACTTTGCCTACAATACTTAAGAGGGAGATTCCCCTGTAATTGTTGCAGTCGCTTCTGTCACCTTTGTTCTTATACAGCGTAATGATTTTAGCATCCCGCAGGTCTTGTGGAACAGCACCTTCTTGCCAACATTTACAAAGCAGTTAGTGTAGAGGTTGGATTAGAGTAGTTTTGCATTGTTTTAGAAGATCTGGGGGGATACCATCGCATCCGGGTGCTTTGCGGGCAGCAATGTTGTCTATGGCTTTGTTGAGCTCTGAAAGGGTGGGTGTTTCATCTAGCTCGTTCATTGTGGGTAGTTGTATGATGGCTTTAAGGTCTGAGTCAGAGACTGAGCTTGTTGTGGCGTAGAGCTCAGAGTAATGTTCAACCCATCTGTGCATTTGTTGGCACTTGTCTGTGATAATTTCCCCAGTGGTTGATTTCAGAGGTGCTGTCTTGTTTTGGGAGGGTCCGAGAGCCTTGTTGATTCCTTCGTACATCCCTCTTATGTTGCCCACTTGGGCTGCGAACTGAATACTCTCACTGAGCTCTACCCAGTATTCATTGGCACAGATCCTTGCTGTCCTCTGTGCATTGGCTCTAGCTTCTTTCAGGTTTAGCAGGTTGCGATGGGTAGGTTTTGCCTTGTAAGTAGCGAGTGCGTCTCTCTTTGCTCTGATGAAAGGTGCTGAAGTAACTGCTTTAGAGTCGAACCAATCATTTTGCTTTGTAATTTTTCTTCCAAAGATTTCCAGGGAAGTCTTTTGCATGGTGGACTTGAGGTGTTCCCATTTTTCAGTTGCTGTATTCTCAGAGATATTTTTATACTCGCGTTCAAAAGATTCCGCAAACTGTATCTGGAGATCAGGTTGACACATCTTGCTTACATCCGATTGGGGTCTTCCAATCTGCTTGGTATGGTGGATTTTTTTAGGGAGAAGATTGATCTTACAACATACCAAGGAGTGATCTGTGTCGCAGTCTGCACTGTGATAGGACCTGGTAAGCTTGACAAATTTTAAGCACTTTTGTCTTACCATGATTAGGTCTAGTTGGTGTCAGTGTTTGGAGCGAGGGTGCCGCCAAGATACTCTGTGCTGGGGTTTAGTCTTGAAATAGGTATTGGTGACGCAGAGGGAGTGTAGTGAGCAAACCTCGAGGAGCCTTTGTCTATTTTCATTTACTTTTCCGACACCAAAACGCCCAATACAGCTGTCCCATGCAGAGTTGTCAGATCCAACGCGTGCATTGAGGTCGCCGAGAATGATAACCTGTTCCGTAGTTGGGATCTCGCTAAGAGCAGACGAAAGGTTGTCATAAAACATATCTTTGGCCTCTGGTGTGGAGTCTGTAGATGAAAGGCTCAGAGAAGAACAAGCAGTTTTCCGAAGAGGCAGATCATGTACAGAGCAGATTTTCGTTCTACGAAATATCATAGAACAAAGTCTTGAGTACCAACAACGGCTAACGATCAGTTTCGTGGACTTCAAAAAAGCATTTGATAGTATCCACCGAGAATCACTATGGAAAATAGTTAGAGAATACGGTATCCCAGAAAAATTCGTCCAGATCCTACGACACCTTTACAGTCAATCTAGTTGCTGCATTAAAACAGAAGAAGGAACAACAGAGTTTTTTACAATCGAGACAGGTGTGAGACAGGGGTGCATCTTATCTCCCTTCCTTTTCCTCCTAGCCATCGACTACATAATGAGGAGAGCAATGAACCAGACTGCCTTTGGTATTCCATGGCATGAACAGCTCCGATTGACGGACTTGGACTTTGCTGATGATGTTGCACTACTCGGGGCTACAAATAAATGCATTCAAGAAATGACGGAGAGCCTAGACAGAGAGGCACCCAAAATTGGCCTCCGCATAAACTTGGATAAGACTAAAAGTATGCGAGTGGGATATAAGGCAAAGGGTGTCCCCGTCAGACTTGGCGATTCAAAGCTTGAAGAGCTGGACAAGTTCACGTACCTTGGCAGCATCATAGCAAATGATGGAGATGCTTACCATGATGTAGAGTGCCGAATAGGAAAGGCAGGGAGCATTTTCCAAAGGCTGCAGCCTATTTGGACTAGCCAAGCCATTGGACTGGAGACAAAAATACACCTTCTCAACACAATCTTCATCCCAACTGCTACATATTCATGTGAGACGTGGAAGTCATCTGTCAAAATTGAGAAAAGACTAAATGTAGCTCAACAGAGATGGCTGAGACGGAATTTGGGAGTCAGCTACACAGATCGGGTCTCAAACAAGGAAATCCTATGCCAAACTGGGAGTCGAACACTTGGTGAGGTTGTGACTGAGCGTCGCATGAGGTTTGCGGGACATGTTCTACGTCAAAATGAATTACGCACACCAAGAGTTGCGATAACATGGAAGCCAAAACAAGGAAAGCGCAAACAGGGACGCCCTCGTATTACTTGGCGACACACCTTCATGGAGGACCTCCTGGACAGTTCATCGTTTATTATTGCAGATTTTCTGACATATTCTATGTCTGGTAGGTTTTCAATAAATCCAGTTTGTAGAGTACGCACATTCCACGTGCCCAGTTTAAGAGTGGAGCTCCTCTTTTTTTATTCATATCGACAGGTACATTGGCTTTGTGCCTGCTTTTCAGATTTTGTCCTATCCTCGTGTACCCAAACGAGGAAGACAGGCATGACGGGACAGCACCTTATTGTCTGGGGGCTGCCCAGCTTGAGGCGGGCGGTAGCTGTCCGTTGGAATCCTAGGATCCCTCCCACCGACGAAAGTGGCCCCTGGCGCCATGCTCTACGTCAATTGAGCATTTGAGCTTATAACCGGTGACTGCCACTTCCTGTGTTTGGCCGACGCCAAAGGCGAAGCTGGAGTGTCCTCTCCAGTTTTTTAGGGTTAGGGCTTTGAATAAGTGAGATGAAAGCCTGGGCGTTGTTTATGGTCGGAACGATGTCGCCAACACAGCAGTTCCCCCCTCTCCGCGCAGCTGATGTGACCAAAGGAACGGAGTATCCAGTACAGTTTGGGATCAGTAGCGCCGCAGGATCTGCCAGGCTGTAGAACGGTGTGTCACAGTCTGCCTAAGGGTCACCAGCTCCTGAGTTTTCCTCAGGGTTGTCTCCCGAAGCCTTTCCCGTGTTTGGGTATAGCCGCAGGGCAGCGGAGGTTTGGATTCAGAGTTTTCCTTCTCCTAGATGGGTAGCCAACCAAGGCTAACGAGCCCCTTCTGCCCGAAGCTTACTGGTTTAGGCGCCAGTTCTCCTGTCTGTGGTAACGGTTCCGCCAGGCTCGGTAACCCTAACATATGTAACATATAATTAAATTTTTAGCGGCCCCCGAAAGGGGAAAAGACACTATTAGTTTCGTGTGACCTGTCTGTCCCGTTTAGATCTCAGAAACTAGAAGAGAAAATGAAAATCGGACATCATGATATTTTAGAGCATTCAAAGTTCTGATGCAACGGCTATTTTTTTTTCTTTTCTAAAAGCGAAACATCTATTTTTTAAAATCAATTATGCAAGCATTTTTTTTTCACTAAAATACACCATTTTTACAACTATTCTCTATTAATAGTAACAAACACTGTAGGCTGCTTAGTAAGGGCAATAGTCATTGACCATTCTTGTAACACACTTGTGCAAATGGTTTTAGATTTTTGATTAAAAAAATAATTTTACAGAACAATTGTATTGCAAAGTTATGTAAGTTCTGTTATACTTAATACTACGATTACAAAAAAAGTTTATTTTTTTTAAAGAGAAAAAAATCAATTTACTATGCAAATAAGTTGGCTATAATTTAAAATAACAATTAATTAGTAGTTTTTTATATACTCACGCAATGCCACACTACAGCGCGTATATGAATTTTTTTTTTATTTACTCAAATGTTATTTTTACTTGAGGCTTTGAATAAGAGATTGACCCTTTACAAAACAATAAGATCAATTAGATACTCATTATAAGACATCAGTTAGGCCAGGTTCACATGTAACTTCACATTCACTTGGACCTGGACTTTTGGTGCACCACACATGATCTGTAGACCTTCTTTCTGAATTCTTCTACTTTGATAGAATTTCATTATGATATTCTTTCTGAAAATATTGAAACCTGCCTTTTTACCTGCCTGGCTGGACCACTTCGGGGGCCGATTTTGAGTTTGTACACAAACTTTCTTTGTAAACTTGTTAGATCTAGATCTAGCAATTGAACATCAAAAATAAGAGTACTCTCGTCTCATAATTATTATATTGCAATGTTTCGATACATAACCTAGAAATATCTAGGTAGTCAATATATGTAAGTGTACATAAGATGATTAAAATCAACAAAACATGAATTATTTCGATCTAGGATTTTTGAAACAAATCTCAATGGAAACTAACAGGAAATGGCTTTGTTTCATTTATTAGCGTAAAATATATATATTTCTGTGATTATTAGCCCATTCTAAAGTAAATCCGAGAAATGATTTTGCATTATTTCTAAACTTTGAAAACTAAAGATCATTACAAGAGAGAAAAAGAGTTTACGTACATAAAAATATTTCTCTCTCTATATATATATAGGTAGGTCTGTGAATCGATCAATCGCGGATAAGAATTTGTTTCCGGTTTCCAGTCTAGTCTACTATATAAGTCTATGCTAGGAACCAAGGGAAATCATAAAGAATGACAGCGCATTATTTTTTTTCTTCTTTTTCTTCGCCTTTTGACGGCTTCAAGTTTTGGTGAGATACTTTTAAGATCCAGGAAGTTGTCGAGAGTTAATTTGTTAGGCATTTCAATCTAGGTCAAAGTGCAGAAATATAGAAACACATTTCAGAAAATAAAAAAAAAAGAGAATTGAAAAACAAAGCTCAACACTTTTAGCTCAGCTCTGGTTCAAACCACAGAACAATGACGTACAACACAAAGAAATCTGACCTCATAAAACAATTAGAAGTAAAATGTTGTGCACAAAAAAAATGTGTTTTGCTAATCCTGTGTCTAATTCTATGAACATTATGTCAAGCATCTTGAAAGAAAATGTGTTTTGTGTAATCCACATCGGGATGAAGGTGTCAATCAGACCTTGGAAGAAATCCAAATAAAACCAAAAAGAAGTTATCATCATATAATATTTCAAAACGTATGAATAACAGACATTCCTATGAAAATCCATAAAGTTGAATATGTGACTAGAAAATCTGATTTCAACTCTTAAATAGTCGCTTGAAGAGAGAGCATCTTTCTATGGCTTCGTCCTGGTCCAAGTAGAATGAGTCGCTAATTTCTAAAAGTTGATGACTCCATTCAAATTTAAATTGTGAACAACATGTTATAAGCCACTAGATATAGTGTGTGTGTATGTTTCCTATGTTATATGGAAAGGGAGTATCTATTGTTTGTAGACAGAGAACGCTATTTAATGTTAGTCTTTTTTTAAAAACTTTCACTAGAACGAATATGGATGCAATATGTGATGGTCAGTGCTAGGGTGGTTTGTCAATGTAGGAGAGGAACGTCAGTGCAAAGAGCTGAAGGTCAGTGCAAAGAATTGAACGTCACTGCAAAGTGTGGGTGGTCATTCCAAAGAATGAGTGGTCAGAGCAAAGAGTAGTAGGTTGTTGTAAAGAGTATAAGGTGTTCCAAAATTTCTGAAATTTTTACTCATGAAACGAAATCATGTCTCCAGTTCATACACTGGCAGATACATTCCATTTGTTCATAATTTGGGTATGAACATGAACAGTTCCGTCTAGTATTTTAGTCAAGGAATAACACTATAGAATTGAAATGTTTGTGTTGACTGTATGCTTGTATTATTGTAGTCTAAGCGCTACAGACAAATGTATCTTGCAGACGTAGGGTGCTTCCCTTGCAGCATTGGAAGACAGACGTTTTTATAGACTAAAGGCACCAAGAAATAAGCATCAGAAAAAAATAATACTTTTTAAAAAACAAAAGCTTATCTAAGGGGAAATAACCGCTAATTACTACCATTTATCTTAAAATTACATGGTTTAGCTCCCTTTTTGTGCTATATAAAACAAAATTGATAAATTATTAGTAATTGGTAAACTAATTTGTTAATTTACGGATCGATTCGAATATTTCTTTCGACTATGAATAATTTTACAAAATTTCAAATTGATCCGAGAATGGGAAGTGGGAGAGTAAAAACTTGTCAAAAAGTAATAAGGGGACTAAATCCATATCTAAGCATATACTTACATCGCTCATTAAGTAGCATTTATTCCCCTTATTTCGAAATCAAACAAAATAATTTATCACCAACAATTAACAAATTGGTTACTTTTTAAAAATTGATTCATGTCTTGTCAGGTTCATTAAATAATTGTGCAAAGTTTTAACTTGATCCGAGAATGAGAAAAACATTTTCAATTCTTTTAACCAGGCAGACTTTTGTAAAAAAAAAAGTAAGTTTACAACAAGGTAAGAGAACCTCTGAGAGGCTCCAGTACATAAGGAACTAATGGGGCTATCTTTAAGATAGAAGATAGAGCAACAGATAGAAATAGAGCTAACTGATGCAGTCTAGTTGAAATTGATTTGTTCCCTCTGCCCTCATCACAGTACGATAACGTAACATTCTGAAGCCCGCGGTTAGGAGGACAGGAATAAAGGTGAAATTCTTACACGAAACAAGAGAAACATTAAAAATACTTTTTAAAAAGACATTTCCTCCTTTATACAAACCATCTGTTCTTAATAACTAATGAATGTTTAGATTAAAAAGCAATAGACATTTTGTAACCTTCCTCTTTTTCCCCTTGACCCGAAGGTACAGATCTCCCTAGACTTGATAGGATTTCAATGATAGGCCTTAGAAAACGATATGCAAAAGTTTCCTGACAATGAATTTATGAAACTCTTTTATGTATGCGGGAATACGTTCTAAATAAATATTTGTACATTCTCTAGCCATTTTAAAACTCTTTTCTTGTTTACATTGACAAATTACAACGGCCAACAAACTAGGCATTCTTTTCTCAGCGCTATACATCAACTGATCATACATCAACTGTTCATACATCAACTGTTTATACATCAACTGTTTATACATCAACTGTTTATACATCAACTGTTCATACATCAACTGTTCATACATCAACTGTTCATACATCAACTGTTCATACATCAACTGTTTATACATCAACTGTTTATACATCAACTGTTTATACATCAACTGTTTATACATCAACTGTTCATACATCAACTGTTCATACATCAACTGTTTATACATCAACTGTTTATACATCAACTGTTTATACATCAACTGTTTATACATCAACTGTTTATACATCAACTGTTCATACATCAACTGTTTATACATCAACTGTTCATACATCAACTGTTCATACATCAACTGTTTATACATCAACTGTTTATACATCAACTGTTTATACATCAACTGTTCATACATCAACTGTTCATACATCAACTGTTTATACATCAACTGTTTATACATCAACTGTTTATACATCAACTGTTCATACATCAACTGTTCATACATCAACTGTTCATACATCAACTGTTCATACATCAACTGTTCATACATCAACTGTTCATACATCAACTGTTCATACATCAACTGGGGTCCATTCCTAAGGAAATCGTTATAGTAGTTTTCAATATCCATGTCAAGGTTCCAATGAAAAGTTTACACTCAGAAGGTTTTGGCTTCCAAGAAGCTACGAGTTGAATAGAGGCTATGTAAAAAGGATTCTTCATTTATTTCATATATTATTTAAAATGAATACTCTTCTTTTTCATTTTGATTTGAAAGATCCGATGTCATTCTAATTCAATATAAGCAATCAAAAGCTACATTATGTTTGCTGAATGGTAATGTGTTTACAAACATATAATGTGTTTACAAACATATAATGTGCTTACAAACAAGTAATGTGTTTACAAACATATAATGTGCTTACAAACAAGTAATGTGTTTACAAACATATAATGTGCTTACAAACAAGTAATGTGTTTACAAACATATAATGTGCTTACAAAGAAGTAATGTGTTTACAAACATATAATGTGCTTACAAACATATAATGTGCTTACAAAGAAGTAATGTGTTTACAAACATATAATGTGCTTACAAAGAAGTAATGTGTTTACAAACATATAATGTGCTTACAAAGAAGTAATGTGTTTACAAACATATAATGTGCTTACAAAGAAGTAATGTGTTTACAAACATATAATGTGCTTACAAAGAAGTAATGTGTTTACAAACATATAATGTGCTTACAAAGAAGTAATGTGTTTACAAACATATAATGTGCTTACAAAGAAGTAATGTGTTTACAAACATATAATGTGTTTACAAACATATAATGTGTTTACAAACATATAATGTGCTTACAAACAAGTAATGTGTTTACAAACATATAATGTGCTTACAAACAAGTAATGTGTTTACAAACATATAATGTGCTTACAAACAAGTAATGTGTTTACAAACATATAATGTGCTTACAAAGAAGTAATGTGTTTACAAACATATAATGTGCTTACAAACATATAATGTGCTTACAAAGAAGTAATGTGTTTACAAACATATAATGTGCTTACAAAGAAGTAATGTGTTTACAAACATATAATGTGCTTACAAAGAAGTAATGTGTTTACAAACATATAATGTGCTTACAAAGAAGTAATGTGTTTACAAACATATAATGTGCTTACAAAGAAGTAATGTGTTTACAAACATATAATGTGCTTACAAAGAAGTAATGTGTTTACAAACATATAATGTGCTTACAAAGAAGTAATGTGTTTACAAACAAGTAATGTGTTTACAAACAAGTAATGTGTTTACACACATATAATGTGCTTATAAACAAGTATTGTGTTTGGTGACAAGGATTGCTTATACATTTCTAATAGTCCTACAAGACTTACACTTCTTTAAAACTTGGGAAGGATATTTTTTTTGGAATATCAATAATTGAGTCTCTCAAACTTATAAGATGATGATATCTTATTGTACACCGGATGATCGAATAGCGAGCACATTAACAAACCTTCTCATTTTTGTCTGACGCCAAATAAATCAATTACTAAAAATTTAAAAAGTCTGAACCCCCCCCCCCCCCCCCAAGCCTTTGAATTTTCAGTTTATCTTTTGTTTAAAAGAGGAAGTTTACAAGTAATTTTTTTTTGTTCCATGGCTAGTATACAAATTTAATGAAACATATCCATATAAAAACAGGCTGACTCAAACTCGTTAGAGCCCCTGCTCGTCAGTTACACATTAATTATGCACGAACTCCTAAGGGCCCCTGCAGGTCAGTTACACATTAATTATGCACGAACTCCTAAGGGCCCCTGCAGGTCAGTTACACATTAATTATGCATGAATAATGTTTTTCAAAACTTTTGTTAATTTTTATTAAAATATCTGACATAGTGACTGAAGGTATTTCACTTACATAAGACCATAGGTAGCACAAGCAGGTATGTCCATCACAAATAACAACGAAATTGGTATTTCAATCGCATTTTAGTTTTTAGCTCTTTATGTGACACAGAAGGGGGCAGCCAGAAAACTAATGGCGTCTCCCTTCGAATACATTTCAAATAGTTTTTCATATGGGGGGGGGGAGGGGTAAAGAAATTGTATAAAAGACTTTGAACACTATCGTCACTGACAGAGATTTAATATTGCTTCCTTTAGAAACTTGAAAAAGTTACACCTGAAACAAAGACCCACACCCGCACAGACTTTCTTTTATAAAGTGCACCTATTTGTATCTAATGAATTTAAAACTATCAACTTCAAGATTATATTTCAAATGGAAGGCTTTAAAAAGAGTTAAATCAATCAATGGATTGAAAACCAGTATCGACTTTTTAAAGACACATATACTAGAGGATTTAGGAACAGATTCTCGTGTTGTGTCTAGTCGCTGCCAACCTAGGAATGAAACCTTTAGATTTGGTGATTAAAACAATAACAACCTAGATCAGTAGTCACGTGACTAGCTAGATTGAAACACTGGGTAACAAAAGTTACATTTATTATGTAGGTCAGTGTCCTAGTCAAAATAAAAGTTACCTGTGAATATCAAGCATACTTGATAAAACTAAAGCTTGCATAACAGCCTAGCAACATTGCAGTACGTATGGCTCTGTATCCCTGTTACGTCATAGATAGGTGCAGTTAAATAAAAATAAGAACTTTAGAGGAAGAGGTGAAGAGTTACTTGCATACTTTAATTATTGTTAAAAATTAAATAAGGAGTCTATAAATGTTTGCTCATTCAGTTTGGACAATTTAAAGTAATGATTAAGAATACACGGGACAAATAGTTTCCAGTTCTTTTCACCACCCAATGTCGTAGTCTTTGAAATAGGCACGTGACTTCCTTGGACAACTAAAGTCAATATCGTTGTGTATATTTCTAAAATCCGCGTAGACGAGTCAAGACTAACTGCGTTTGTATGGGTTTCGGTTAGTTAAAAATGTCTAAAACTTGTTGATTGCCTAGAAAAAGTAAACAATTATGATGAGGTTCTGGTGAATGTAACCCGAGACGTGAAGTCAAGCTTGTGGATATTAATAAGGAAGTAAAAAAAAAAGATTTACCAGATTGGACAAATACTTTTCGTAGTTTAAAACTGTTACATCAGTATTTTAAATTGAAGTCATATTGTACCCAGTGGCGCAGAAAATATAGGGTAGAGGGGTTCATTGCAACCGGGCACATCACCATTAGCACTAGGAAACCATAGGGGAACTTGAAACATTATTGGATCGTAAGAATGTAAATGTAATTAATTAATATCGTGAAAAGCTAATTATAAGTCGTTACTGAATTGACTGACACCAGTAGCTTGTAAATGAAAATGAATCTCATCAATTGGAAAGCGTTTTTGTGTGATTGTAGTGATACATACGACTAAACGATTTTTCCATTACCCTTATATCACACTAACTTGACTAAGTCTACACACGATAGAGCACACCATAGTTTATGTTCACCTAAGCTGATGAGTACCTTGTCGCGCTACTGGCTCGCACTGCCATCATTTCATTGCACGAGTTCCAGTTTTCCTGTCTATCCCTTGGCGCATTGCAACGGGAGACAATACAAAATGTGACTTTATTGTTTGTGACATCTACATTAAAAAAGCATTAAAAGTTTATACTTTACATGTTATTTATAGCGAGTTTGTTGAAACTCTGAAAATCCGTACACAACACCGGAAGCTTGCAGTTAGTTTCTGTAACGTTTTAAAGTTTACACATTACCTTTTCCCACTGCTAAAAGTAAAATCCCACAATTCTCTATTTTTAAATCAATGATTTCTATAGTTCTTATCTTATGATGCTATGATGTAATTGTAATTTTAGCCGGAAGCTAACCTGGCCAGATCTCTGCTGGGCATGAGAAGCGGGTCACTTTCTTCCTTTGACCAATCAGGAGTGAACTCTAGTAAAAATCAGTCCAAAATCTAAAAAAGTTCTCAGCTTGAAGAAAAAGCCATGCGCTTTCTAGTGGCACTAGCCAATTGAGCGATTTAATTATACTAAATATTGGAGCAAAGTCATCAAAACTTGATCTCAATAATAAAATAAAAATTGAACCACGACATTTAAACGATTATGGAACTTAGAACTAAGTATTTAATAGCTAGATCTCGGAGAGTGATCATGTAGTCAATGTAGCTACGAACTGGAGCTATTCATCAATCAAGACATAGAAGCAGACGATTCAATCTAAATCTCGCCAAGCAGGTCACGGAAGAGTGAACTGAAATCCTCCCAGAGTAGATCACTCTCTCATTCTGACTTCTAAATGCTCCACCATTAAGCCACCAGGCCAAAAATAATCGCTTAGTAAAAGCCTTGGTTAACTAGAATCCGTAGAGGTCTCCTTGTGGATTACAGCACCTCTAGAGACTGCCTAGGCCTAAGAGAAGGTCTCCTTGTGGATTACAGCACCTCTAGAGACTGCCTAGGCCTAAGAGAAGGTCTCCTTGTGGATTACAGCACATCTAGAGACTGCCTAGGCCTAAGAGAACTTCCCACAATTTAGCGAAACGAAACTTACTTATCGCAATTTTATATTCCTTGTTTTATAGTTGCAAGCTCCAGGGTTGGACTATGACGTCAAAACAAAAGTTGTATTGACATTTGACTGCTCTGCTCTTGGAAGGGAAAGAGAACAGAAAGGGAGAGAACAAAATAAAAGAAAGCAAAAGATGAAAAGTGGTGAAAGTAAATACAAACAAAACCTAACAAAAAAAAAAAGAATTAATAAAACATTGGAACAAAGTTGAACAAAATTAATATAAAAAAAAAAAGAAATTAAATCAATAAATGAACAAAGCATAGACAAAAGTAAATTAAAAAAATATATTATTATACAATTAAAAGCTAACATATAATGGATAGATAGATACATTACCCAATGAAATGTACATATACATACCGTAACAGACAGACAAACAGACGAAAAATAAAGGCATAGATCTAGATATTTTCATCCATAGTCAAGTGTAACCTTTTTTTTGCAAAATTGTAAAGGTGTAATCATAATGCAAATTAGCATTGTCAAAGCTGTTTGTTTAAGCATAAAACGATATATATGTATATGTATATGTTTATATTTATAGTTGTATTTTATTATACAGTAGAACGTCGTTTATCCGACTCAATTGGGACCGGACACCGTTCGGATACGCGATTGTTCGGATAAGCGAAAACCGAAGCGATCCATGCAGTATATGCAACCGGACACTATACGAATATTGAAAATCATCACATGCGGGACACGTGCGTGAAGAACGAGCAAAATAGGTGACAAATGTCGCAATTTTACCTTTATTGTGGAAAATAATCACTTATTTTTCGTATTCATACAGTATATGTGCATCACAGTACATGTGGTTGATAAAAAAAAAATAAAAAAAAACTGGTCCGGATATTTGACGCTCCGGATAATAAACGTTCGGATAAACGACGTTCTACTGTATTTGTAGACATAATTATATCAGTTTACGTTATTTATCACATACAAACAACTGATCAATAGTTGAATCAAACGATGGATGCAGACGTGTTTGAAGCCCCAAACATCCCAGGCAACTGAAAACATCCACAACTCATTGGGAAATGTTTAGGACTGATGCCATGATGGGTATAAATAATCATACAAACAAAATACTTTTATCAAATACTAACTGATCTAATGCGTTTAGTGAGTGTGATGTAATCAAGTCTGACTTGACGTGTTGGAACATGTGTTGAATGAAATCACACCTTTGAACAGCGACAGAGAGAGAGAGAGAGAGACAGAGAGAGAGAGACAGAGAGAGAGAGAGAGAGAGGTCAACGAAACAGAAGATCTGTATTACGTAGAGATAGTAGCCAGTAGGAGTTGCCTACAACTTTATGCTCTTAATATAAACTCTTTTTGTTTTACATGTTGTTTTTTTTCTATGACACCTTGCAAATATTGTATCCTGTCAAATGGCTGTTTCAGTTATTTGTAAACATCTCCTTAGCAAGTCCATCAAGTGAACTGATTACTCCATTATGTTCCTCATAGCCTGCGATCCATGCAAATCTTCTAGTTGTGCCGTGATTTTTCCAGCAAAAGTAACGGTTTGCCCCCCCCCCTCAGTTTGAGGGTAACTTTTAGTATTTGGACCAAAGGTTTGGAATCCGCAACCCAACATCTCACAGTACATGCCTGACTTTCAAAAAGAACATAAAATCCTATTGAAAAGTTAGTGTCTCTTATGCTCTCCTAACAGCTTCAGCCTACGCTAGGCTATTGTTCTAGACATTCAATGATTAGTATTTCAAATTAAACTTCTTCATTTAAAGTTCAGTTTTGCTGATGGCAGCCACTTGAAGTTTATCTGCTCTCTTTATCTGATGCCAATGGCAGCCTACTAAAATTTCTAGTCTCTAGAAAGATTTCCGGCTACCGAGAGATAATTTCTGGTGGTGGAAGTCGGCTGGCTCCTGGTGAGCGGCTCACTGGCGAACTATTGGCTGTAGATGAATACGTTTTCACACGGTAATTACTGGAAGAAAATCTCTGGGAACAAGTTTGTAAGTTTGTAACATTTGACGTTTTGTTTCTCAAGGACAATGTTTTGATAGACAATGAGCTGAATAGTGAGTATCAAATCGCTTGTGGGTTATTTTTGGATTGTGAATTATTGATCGGAAACGAACAACTTTTCTTGTCAGTATAAATACATCACTTTCTAAGAGTCCAAGGAATTTGTTTTGTCACGATACAGGAGTCAAACTAAGACACTAACTCTGTATATAGTTAGCGGCTTTGTAATGCCATCAAAATTAGACCTAGCTAACTCATTCAAATGTACGTCCTATCACTTTAGATTAGCGTCTTATCACGTCAGATGTACGTCATATAACGTCAAATATACGTCTTATTACGTTAGATATACGTCTTATCACGTTAGATATACGTCATATCAGGTTGGATGTACGTCTTGTCACGTTAGATGTATGTCATATCACGTCAGGTGTACGTCTTGTCACGTTAAATGTATGTCATATCACGTCAGCTGTACGTCTTATCACGTCAGATGTACATCTTGTCACGTTAGATGTATGTCATAACACATCAGGTGTACGTCTCATCACGTTAGATGTACGTCATATCACGTCAGATGTACGTCTTATCACGTTAGATGTACGTCTTATTACGTCAGATGTACGTCTGATCACGTTAGGTGCACGTCTTACCACGTTAGATATACGTCATATCAGGTTGGATGTACGGATATATTGGATTGTTGGATATATCTTCACAACAGACACGTCTTATCACGTTAGAATACATTTTACAAATAAATGAGAAAATGGAGATTTGTGAGGCCTAAGTCTTCATGAGATTGTGTGTTAAGTATGTTTGTTTTCATGCAAATCAAGAAAAGTGACTCCATCGACCTGTCGAATGGTACCCTGGCAAGTCGAGGACATAATGGCATCATAACATTAAAAAAAGAACTTACATTGAACATCCATGTCAACTGAAGCAGTAACGGCGTACCTAATCCACTCTAGCTGATTGATATAGCATCCTATATAAGTATCACAGAAATTCTACTTTATATCTTCACAACAGACAATGCATGACTTGGTAACCCTAAAACAGTCACCATCCAAATCTCCCTCTAGACAACGTATCCTTCTTTCCACTTGTACATGTCAAAGTTTTACTCAAGGCTGTTCAAACAATATAACATTCAATAAAGGCGATGTATCCATAGAGTACACAGTTGAACGCATCGTAAATCACTTAGATCTAGATACAACACAATATTCGAAGAGACTGGCGCGCGTTTCATTCTGTCTATAAACGCTATTATGATACCGTACGATTGGTGCTGCTGGAAAAGTATGGAGATACAAACTGGTCAGGTTTTCACCAAAAAAAAATAATTTAGGCATTTGCTGAAAATGATATTTATGATATTTTAGGGACAAGAGAATAAACTTGTGTAGAAACTAGTCTATTCAGATAGATTCAGTTCTCTCAACTAATTGATTGTATAGAAAAGTGTACATATTTTGCAATTTTGATTAAAAAAAACACATTTGGGAACATGTGGATCCAGAACTTTTGAGTGGGGAACTTTTTTTCAAACCCTAATCCTAACCCTATGTGTAAACGCACACACATTATATATATATATATATATATATATATATATATTATATATAGTGTTATAACCCTGGTGGTGGCACAGATGGGGGTAGTGGTGTGTGTGTGTAGTCAGCCGACGCAAATCGCCCCAGGCCAGCGCTAGACGAGCGGTCAACCGTGACGAGTTACGACGATCGGCCGAGACGAGTGTCAACATGATGGTTCGGGAAGGATCGACGTCGTGAACAGAGCTCAGGAGTGTCACGAGGGATGTAGTCATCTGACCACCCAGAATGGTCAAGCGACGTTCTGTCCGGTTCTAGAAGGCAAGCAGGGACCCTATATAAAGAGCGAAGGTATCAGAGACCAGTCAGTCACAACTTCCCGATCTACAGTTCGTTACAACGGCTCAGTACAAGTCCGAGACGAGACAGAGAGACCAGTGCAAGAGTTGATACGGCGGAGAGATATTTGTACACTCTTGTGTTACGTGCTGCCAATTGTACAGTATTGGCTGTTATTTATTGACATTAAACTATAACGTTATTTTGAAGCCCAGAGTTGTCAAGTTCTTAAAGTTGGTGGTGTCGTTTGGTGCAGTTTGCAGCGAGCCTGGATAGGGAGATTCGTAACAATATATATATATATATATAGATATATATATATATAGATAGATAGATATATAGATATATATAGATATATAGATATATACACACACACACACATATATATATATATATATATATATATATATATATATATATATATATTATATATATATATATAGAGAGAGAGAGAGATAGATAGATATAGATATAAAGATATATATGTATATATATATATATATATATATATATCATAGAAATAAAAAAGTGGTCTATTTTACAATTAGAGCAGTGCTCTCACTCAATCTACAGCAAACAGTCACGTTGCTGGCCCATCACTTGACAGCTCCTGGGGGAGTTCGTGACGGAGCCCTGACGCAAAACGTTGTATTTAATTCTTTACCGCAGAAACCCATTCTCCTGATATCTACGGCTCATTATTCATCCTATTAAAAAAAAGCAGGTCTAATTAAGTAAAAGAAAGCAGCGTGGCACAAGTAAGTTGATCTTTATGAGGTGTATTTATCGTAATAATATAGTCATGTTAGGAGAGACCTCTTGTTGTAAGCCTGCTTTGGTCAGAACAGTGGTTAAATGCTCTTTGGATATTCGACCGTTTTGACGCGTGCAAAATGTCGAATTTTTAAGAATCTTTTGAACAATGTTTAATTTTTTTTTTAATTTAAAATGAATGTATAGGCCCTAGCTACATTGCAAATACCAACAATTTGATTAAGATTAAGGCTTTGTGGGTCACCGCCAAAAAATAAAATTGCTTCGAATAATAATATCTGAATAAGTCTTTCATTTATAACTGATTAATTTTGTTCAGTACACATGTTTGTAACTTCGTGATGTTACAGAAAAATAATTCAAAACTCTGAACAAAAAAAAAATGTCATAATTTTCAGATTATATTAAATATTATGAGTTATTGTCCTAAAGTGATATATATATATATATATATATAAAACAGACAAATATCGGATCTAGTAAAAGTAAAAGGCGACTAGGACAAAATATATTGGGGTTCGGATCTCATTTCTTTTGTTATTCTGATACTGAAAACTTTCTCATGAATTCTAAATTTTCCAAAGCAATCTCTTTCTTAAAATAATTCATGCGCAATTCTAACTTTGTATAGGTCTAGATCTAGACTAGTATTTCACAATAGAGCTATTCTAGATCTAGATTCAATTTTTGTAAATCACCAAATTCAGGAGAGAGTTCTTTTCAAATAAAAGTGAGAAGGGCAGAGATTTTAGTAGAAGAAATATTAATTGAGCTTAATCTCTCTCTTAGCATGCTAAAGGGAATCAAACGGATGTTCCCTGACTTGCAGAACGTATCTAAAGCTACTGTTATAGTCACTAGCGACTTGGTTTCATGACTTATGAAGGCTTAAATTCAAAGAATGAAATCAGGGGCATTCAAGGCTGAGTGTGTTTGCAAAAGAAAAGCTTGAATTAGGGCTGATGACTTGACGCCCTCCTACAACACATCCTGTTATACAACAACTTGGAACATCCGAGACCAGAATAAATAGCTTTATCTTACAACAACTCTTCAGCAGACTCAATAGCCCAGCTTTTATATTAGAAACAAGTTCAATGACTAATTAGTAGTAGAGCATGCTAAAGCTTTCATTGCTGACGCTGCAAAATGTAGTCTGGAAGAAGAGAATCTGATTTTTTTTACAAAATGTGATAAAATATTTTCAGTTTCTGGATAACTTCTAAAGAAATTAAATATAAACAAAACAAATTTTTATAGAAATTGATGTTACTGATCCAGCTAAGCAAACCATTACATCTGGTTTAAGTCTAATTTCACTTGTAACAAAAATTCCCATTCTTTTGAATGAGGATTCTTTGAATGTAGAAAACACTACAGGCATTATGATCATAAAATCATTCCCAATGACAAGAACGGCATCATTCTAACATAGTCTACAAAGATTAAATGTGTAAATATTTTGACAAATGTACAAAATATCTTGTATAACTTTATGCTGTGTTAGCTTTAGCATTGCTACATTTTGTGTATGTCACGTGCTTGAATGAGTATATTTCTTAATATTTAGGAAAATACACATTTGCCCCTCAAAATACAAATTTCCAGGTCTTGGAATACACATTTCCCTTTTGGCATGTGGGCATCTTTGGTGACAGAATTTTTCGGTAAAAAAAAAAGAAAAATTAATCTTTTTACTAAAATAGAAAAGAAAAACTATTGGTTTCTCCGGTGGAGGGGTGGGGGGGGGGAGCGCTACCACCTGGTACCACCCTCTTTCATTTTATATTTACTAATTATTTAATTTGAGATTACAGCGTGGTGCGACATAATATACACATGGGTTCACATATCAATCAGTACACACTGTACATCTCTGTACATCTCTCTGTACATCTCCTGTAATGCTTTACTTCTAGTACATCCAGACATGATAAAACACAGTCACCTTTAGATACCTGAAGACCACTGCTGAGACATATGATTCATCTGTTCAAATAATAATCGCAGTCACCTTTAGATACCTGAAGACCACTGCTGAGACATATGATTCATCTGTTCAAATAATAATCGCAGTCACATTTTGACCTGTCGGTTTGTTTGTTATTCAGAAATATAGAAAATAGTTTCGTTTGTTTATTATAAATTTTTGTTTTGACAAATGATCAAACGCGACACCAGGGCTGAATGGTTTGTTGAGTGTCATGTCCAATGGCACATGTCAGGAATCATAGCTCATGCAAGTTGACATTTTTTTTTCTGGATTGCTGTCCTTTCAAAATAATCTCAGCGTAATTGTCTACCTTAGGATCAGCAGACGACAAGGCCTCATAAAACTATGGGCAAACATGGGGTTTTTGTGGCCTTCATTTATCAGTTGCGTAGAGTAGTTTCCCTTGTTTCATTATTCTTTATTAGCGCCCCCCCCACCCCGAATGGGAAAAAGATGCTTTAAGTTTTGTGTGAAATGTCTGTCCGTCCGTCCCGTTTATATCTCGTAAACTAGAAAAGAAAGTGAAAATCTGACACCATAATATTTTAGACCATTCAAAGTTCTGATGCAACGGCTACTTTTTCTTTTCTGAAAGTGAAAAACCTAATCTTTTAAATCACTTATGCAATCAGTTTTGTCATAAAAATACACCACTTTTACAACTATTCACTATTAATAGTAACAAACACGCGAGGCTATTTATAAGGGGAGACCATCGCAATCCATATTTTGAACATATTTATGCAAATGTTTTTAGATTTTTGTAAAAAAATTTTTTCTAAGTTTTGTAATTCTGTCATACTATTTACTATATTTACACAAAAAAATGTTTATTATTTTTTTAAAGAGAAAAAAATTATTTAGTATGCATATTGTTGGACATAATTTAAAACAACAATAAATAAGTAGTTTTTTTATTTTATAGTTGAACAATACTCTGGTGATAGTACAACAATCCGCGTAACTATTTATATATATATATGTATATGTATATATATATATATATATATATATATATATATATATATATATATATATATATATATATTACGGAAATGTTATTTTCTTGAGGATTTGAATAAGAGATTGACAAAACAATTAGATCAATTAGATATTCATTATAAGACACCAGTTAGGCCAAGTTCACATCTAACTTCACATGCACTTTTACCTATCCTTTGGTCTGCTAGAGCATCACACAATATCTGTCAACTTTCTTTCTCCATTCTTCTCTTTCATTTGTCTTTGATAGAATTTCATTCTGATGTTCTTTCTGAAAATATTGAAAACTTCCTTTTTACCTGCCTGGGTGGACCACTTCGGGGGCAGATTTTGAGTTTGGGTTTCCACACAAACTGTCTTTGTAACCTTGTTTTTTAAAGGTAGGGCTTTTCCCCACTTCAATCAGGTAGTTTGTTTTCAAACTTGTGTCTATTTGTCAGTTTGTGGTTTTATGGATATCTAAAACAAGTTAAACTAATCACAACTAATGGATAGCTAAGCCAAGTTAAACAAATCACAACTAATGTATATCTATGCCAAGTGAAACAAATCACAACTAATGTATATCTATGCCAAGTGAAACTAATCACAACTAATGTATATCTATGCCAAGTGAAACTAATCACAACTAATGTATATCTATGCCAAGTTAAACTAATCACAACTAATGTATATCTATGCCAAGTGAAACTAATCACAACTAATGTATATCTATGCCAAGTGAAACTAATCACAACTAATGTATATCTATGCCAAGTGAAACTAATCACACCTAATGTATATCTATGCCAAGTGAAACTAATCACAACTAATGTATATCTATGCCAAGTGAAACTAATCACAACTAATGTATATATATGCCAAGTGAAACTAATCACAACTAATGTATATCTATGCCAAGTTAAACTAATCACAACTAATGTATATCTATGCCAAGTTAAACTAATCACAACTAATGTATATCTATGCCAAGTGAAACTAATCACAACTAATGTATATATATGCCAAGTGAAACTAATCACAACTAATGTATATCTATGCCAAGTTAAACTAATCACAACTAATGTATATCTATGCCAAGTGAAACTAATCACAACTAATGTATATCTATGCCAAGTGAAACTAATCACAACTAATGTATATATATGCCAAGTGAAACTAATCACAACTAATGTATATCTATGCCAAGTTAAACTAATCACAACTAATGTATATCTATGCCAAGTGAAACTAATCACAACTAATGTATATCTATGCCAAGTGAAACTAATCACAACTAATGTATATCTATGCCAAGTGAAACTAATCACAACTAATGTATATATATGCCAAGTGAAACTAATCACAACTAATGTATATCTATGCCAAGTGAAACTAATCACAACTAATGTATATATATGCCAAGTGAAACTAATCACAACTAATGTATATCTATGCCAAGTTAAACTAATCACAACTAATGTATATCTATGCCAAGTTAAACTAATCACAACTAATGTATATATATGCCAAGTGAAACTAATCACAACTAATGTATATCTATGCCAAGTTAAACTAATCACAACTAATGTATATCTATGCCAAGTGAAACTTATCACAACTAATGTATATATATGCCAAGTGAAACTAATCACAACTAATGGAGACATTGAATGAAATGTATCAGTGAGAGATTTCCTGTTGAAGTTACACACACACACAGGCACGCGCACACACACACACACACGCACGCGTGCGCACACACACACACACACAAACACACACATTACACTTTCAGCACAAGGTAAGACCCGAACTAAGGTTCCTGCACCTACTTCAAATGAGGCTCCTTGACATCAAGAACTATAGACCAGGTATTTCTGACCAATATCTAATACATTTTTTCTTTGAGAGATTTGATTTTAATTTTTTTGTTAGATCAGTGAGCGCTTGTTCATAAATTGAATATAAAACAACAACAGTCACAAAAGGGAAAAAAAAATCTTTGCAAGAAATGTTCTAAAATTTGTGTCCTTGACTATTAGCCCAGGTCTGTATGTCCTCAAACATTTAAGGCTCTGGTTTAGTCATTAAAGAATCACTTGTCCGAATATATAAAAAAAAACATTACAAAAAAATAAGATCAAAATATTTTCAAAATGTGAGTGTGTTAAAAAACTTTCTTAGTACTCTCAATCAAATGAAAACAGCTATGTATCTCCTCATTCTGTTTGAGTTTCTAATAAAAGTACTTAATCATTTAAAAAACAACTAAAAGTCAACAATATTTATCTAAAAAACTTAACAAAACTCGATTTGTAACACTAAAACCCAGAAACCTAGACCTAGATGAACTAATAAAAGAGAAAAACGAAACAAAAAAAAAACCTGTCTCTTGGACGTTCATTGTACACGCTTTGAGAATACAAAGTCTGACTGTTCTTAAGTTTTTAAACCCAGGAAAAAAATATCCAGGTTAATGATTCCAGTCTCATTCTCTAGTTCTGAGTTTGGAGATTAGATCGATCCCGAATTAAGCTTTTGAGATTGTGTTGGACTGGTCCAAAGAAAAGGAAATTATAGCATTGTTCCAATGTCCAAGCAAATATTCAAACGGCCTTTGGACGTCCACGCAAATGTAAATAAATGTGTAATGAAGAGAAATGGTCGGAATAGGTGGACATTAATTGCGAATGTTGGCATATGCCATTGGAGTTTTAGCACATGTCATTGAAGCTAGGCCCATGTCATTGAAATCAAGAAAATGTTATTGCAGTTTTGGTTGGCTTTAATCTTTGAATAATTAATGTTTGTGTGTGTGTGTGTGAGTGTTTGTTAGTAGTACAACTTTTGACTTGCGAGTGCATGTCTTGTTTTTTTTTTTTTAGAAATGTTTCTATCATTAAATATCTTCATTAAACTTGATATGTCAAGCACTAGTTAAAAAGAATTTTAAAAAATACAATTATAACAAAAAAACAAAGCTTATATGAAGCGTGTAGTTGTTTCAATTCGTTTGGATCAGCCATGCAATTACATTTGTAATAGATCTAAACGAACAATAATAAATCTGTGCGATTACAAATATTTTTACCAATTTAATTTTGTTTAGAGCAATTTCATGCTAAAGAATTCAGCTCAACCCTTCAGATCTCCACTTCAGCTCTTCTTCAACGATGAATTACCTGCAACAGTGACTTCTCAAACCATTCTATGTTTGTAACTAGGGGTGAAACGGATAGTACTTTTTGATATTCGGCCGGAGCCTGTAATGACCGGATAGTAAATTTGATATTCGGCCAAAGCCGGAGCCGGATACCTACATATCTTGTAAATAGCTTGTGTTGCTGAACATTTTGTAAAATTGTTAGATAACATACATATATTCGCATTTTCTATTTTTTATTTTATTTACCTTATTGTTTTAAACTCTGTTACTAATTGATTGATTAATTAAAGGTTAAAGACAAAGTTAGCCATGTGAAATCAAAATTTAAATACAAAGTGTGCCTGACTAGTTTCTAGTGTCGTGTACAAAACGTGTCTGACTAGTTTGTAGTGTCATGTACAAAGTGTGTCTGGCTAGTGTGAAGTGTCGTGTACAAAATGTGTCTGACCAGTGTGTAGTGTCGTGTAGAAAGTGTGTCTGACTAGTGTGTAGTGTGGAATGCAAAGTGTGTCTGACTAGTGAGTAGTGTCGTGTACAAAATGTGTCTGACTAGTGAGTAGCGTCGTGTACAAAATGTGTCTGACTAGTGTGTAGTGTGAAATGCAAAGTGTGTCTGACTAATGTGTAGTGTCGTGTACAACATGTGTCTGACTAGTGAGTAGTGTCGTGTACAAAGTGTGTCTGACTAGTGAGTAGTGTCGTGTACTACATGTGTCTGACTAGTGTAGTGTCGTGATTTGTTGAAGGAAATGTTAGGCTCTATTTTCCCCTGCTTATCATTGAACCAAGTTAATTAGCTTCTAATTAGGAATAAAAACAATGCCCTAAAGTTGTGCCCGCACTTGGCTCTACAATTATTAAGAGATGACATAAAAATTCTGTTTGCTGCTCAACTGATGTAGTAACCTTGACCTTTAAATAACACTGAGATTTTAAAACATCTGGAGTGACAACGTTCATTTGGAAAACAATCATTCGAGACAAGAAAAGAAAAACCTTGAAGAACAAAGTATTGATTGAATCAAACAGCTTGTTGGTCTGGCACAACATCCGGTAGTGACACCGGAAGTAAGATGATTGTTAATGTCACATGACCGCCAGAGGTTGATATTCTGGACCAGAGAGGGAGACAACTCTTTTAAAAAGTCTTTCTTTTGTCTCCAGGAACTGACAATAATAGAACTAACCCCTAACTCTAACCCAAATCGTTATATTATTACTATTATTTGTAGTAACACTTAACAAATCTTGTTTTATTTAGGTATTTCAAAATCCCCAGATCGCTCTATCTACTTACTCATTCTGGAGTAGAAAAAAAAAAGACAATTTACTCTACAACAAAAAATTGTTATCTAATGGTACCAATACAGTTCGGCGACAACCGACAGCATCAAGTGAACACGCGCTTGGGGATTAAAAAAACACTTTTGTATTAATAAAAGAACTGCAGATCTGATGAACAGATTTAGAATGAGCCTGAATCAGTTTTGCTATAAAAACATCTGGAATAAATGTCCTTCGAGGCATAAAATCAAATACTTCTTTGTCTTTATCATTTTTTTATTTTACGTAGCAGGATGCGCAGAATACATGCGCAAAAGCACATTTTTTCGCATTGTTGGTATTCATGACAATGTGTTTAATAGAACTATATCATACTTATAGTAATTGATGCATAATGTATTTTTATACAACACATGACGATATTATTTATACCTCGCGTTATGTTCAATTCATGGATGTAAAGTATACTGTCTTCCTTGTTACACAATAACAACAGATTGGCGTATTGATGAGAACTTACAACTGCGCCAATGTCTAACAATCAAAACACGGTCACTTTAGTTCAAGACTTTGCTTAAAGACCAGGCTGTATCAATCGATGACCTTCTGTGTCCATCATTAGAGCCTTGCTTGACACTTTTTTGTTGGTCTTGACTTCATTTGAATTGTAGGATGTTGGTTCAGTGATTTCTAGTCAAGTTCAAGTGCAAACTTTAGAGCTGTTTCTGCTCTATTTCTGGTGTTGGTCTAGGATCACAAATCAATGTCTTAATAATAGTCATAAGATTTGTACTGAGCTGATAATTATGTAGATTTTTAGTAGACGATGAGGGAATTGTTTTTGTAATACGAAGAGCTTTTAACATATAGACAGAGTTCTAGTCAGTTCTAGAACTAAGAGTCCATATCTAAGAATTTCTTCCTTAGTGCTTGTATTGTACACTTATATAATTATGTACAAGGTGTCAGATTGTGAAGCCTTGCCGTGATTAACTTAAAATAGCAAACAGAGAATTAGTGAAACAGAAGGAGGCATTAGTGGACACAGTGAAAAAATATGACACACAGTGAGGCAATATGAAACACAGTTATATAATATGGGGCACAGTGAAAACATTTTAGACACACTGAGACAATAAGAGACACAGTGAGACTATATGACACACTGTGAGACAATATGAGACACAGTAAGAAAGTATGATATTAATTATGACAAAAGAGACAAACACAGCAGGAAAGTATGACACACATTGAGGCAAAGAGAAACACAGTGAGGCAATATGGCACACAG
Source organism: Biomphalaria sudanica (assembly GCA_036873155.1). NCBI lineage: Eukaryota > Metazoa > Mollusca > Gastropoda > Planorbidae > Biomphalaria > Biomphalaria sudanica. The sequence continues at coordinate 60,483 of JAZGLO010002484.1, read as the reverse complement.
TGAGACAAAGAGAGACTGTATGACATACATTAGAGACAATAAGAGACACATTGAGACTGTATGACATGCATTGAGACAGTAACATACACTGTGAGACAGTAGGACACACAGTAGGACTATTAGAGACACAGTGAATTAGTATGACACACATCGAGACTATAAGAGACACAGTGAGACATTAGGGCGCACAGTGAGAATATTAGAGACACAGTGAGTTAGTATGACACACATTGAGACTATACGAAACATACAGTGAGACAGTATGGCACACAATAAGACTATTAGAGACACAGTGAGTTAGTATGACACACAGTGAAACTATAAGAGAGACACAGTGAGACAGTATGACACACATCGAGACTGTAAGATACACAGTGAGATAGTATGAGATAAAGTGAGACAATATAGGACACATAGACAAAATGAGAAACTGAGATATCGACATTGCAGTTAAACAAAATAATACATCTGGACATGTTTAAAGATGGGCTCTTTCCTAGTTTATTTGCTGCATCTAAAATACGAGCATTACTTCGGGTAGGTCTATTTCATGTACGTATAAATGCAGTCCTAGAGACTGTCTCCTAAGCTTCAATTCACTTCGTTAAGACGTGCAAGTTTTTAGATCATTGTCAATGGCGGAGATATCTTTCTGAGATTGTATCTAGGAGACTGCGGCTCTCCGAAATCAGACCAAGATCCCTCGTGTTAGATTAGACAGTCTAGGCTAGACTCTAAAAACCACAAGTTGCACACATGACTTCACAACCCTATGTTTACGACTGAGTGACCTGAATCAATAGAGCATTAAGAGAAACAGACACATCTGTGACACTAAATTGTGCTATTTCGGGTCTCTTTCAAGTTACCGACAGATCAACTCAGATCATGCAATACCTCACTAGTGTCAATATTAAAGTTTCTTACTTTAAAGAGGGGGTGACACCCAAATGGTGATTTGCACTTTTGAAAGAGACCTTGAAACAGTTTAATGTCTTACTCAGAACGTTTTTTTAAGCTCGGAGTTAAAGCAGTTTCTTGTCATGCCCAGGACGGTTTTTGTTTTTTAAGAAGTTTTCCTGTTCTCTGAATTGTTTTGTTCCATTGTTTAAAAAGACTTACTGGACGTCAGAGAAAGTAATTACTACAAGATGTACTTCAAATACATTTCTAAATCGATGCCAAATAAAAATATGAAACATTTCCAAAAACAAGATTACAAAGAGAGTTTGTTTTGCCACACAAACTCAGAGGCGGCCCCCGTGGGATACGTACAATAGGTCAGAAGAGCGTACTTAGATAATCTTTTGGTATTGAGCATTTTCATTTAGGCCTATATGGAACTAGAATGAGGATGTAGATCTACCTAAATTAAACTACTAATTTAGCACTCTCAATATCTATATCTACTAAGATCTAGATCTAAAATATAAATTTAGGATAATGTAGATGTAATTTAGATAAGATTTATATAAAAAACACTAGATAATCAATTAATAGACTAATTGCAAAATCTAAATATTAAAATAGTAGATTAGTTTAAGTATTTTATAACATTGCAATATTGACATATTGACAATCTAGACTTTAGAAAAAAAATCTACACTTTAAGCCTAGAAATTAAAATTATAGATCTTGATCTAGTCTAAATCATGGCTGTCTGGTAGTGCGGTTAGCGCGCTGGACTGTCGTTTGGATTCATCGATGGTCCCAGGTTCAAACCCTGCCCGCTCCCATCCCCCTGTCGTCCTACGTAAGGTTTGGACTACAACTCTGAAGGAACATCCGAAACATGTAAAACAACAAACACTCTAAACTGGACCAAGAAATTCTAGATCTAGATTCTACAATGATTTTAATTAGAACTTAAATCTAAATCTAGTTTAAAAATCTAGCTCGTGTAAGAAAAAAAATCTAGATCTAGTGTAAAAAATCTAGCTCTAGTGTTAAAAAAATCTAGTGTAAAAAATCTAGATTAGATCTAAATCTATTATGTCTTTTTAAAATGCGAGTCACATTACGAGGTTTACTAAACATTACTATACCGGGTTGTTTTAGCTTTTAAAGAATTTATTCCATATGACGTCAAAGGAAAAAAATCCAATACGTCACACGGCCTAGTTAGACTAAAAATGTCTTCTATACGAGCAGTTTCTCGAGGGTTCATAGACATTGGTGCACCGAGTGAGTTCTTTTAGCATTTCATTTAAAGAATTAACTCCATATGACAGTGGCGTAGCTACCAATGTGCGGGTGGTGCGGGCCGCAAAGGGTGCCAAGTGGAGAGGGGCACCAAAATTCCCCCAGTGTGTATTAATTTCCTATTTCCCTGAGCTTTTCAGAAAAAACGACTAATTGTATGGACACGAACAAACATAAACTACTGTATTTTAAACATGAATTAACGATTTATAAACTAGTCATGTCACTATTTTGTTTTATCTCCTTGACTATTTCTTCCATACAATGTAAGCTATAGAACAGTTTGAATCTAATTTACTAGATTTATTTCGGACACACGGTACATGTTGTTACTACACTGATCAATGCTCTGTAATATAAAGAAGAAGAAGAAGATAGGCCAACCTTTTTTTTTACTTCATTGGTTTAATCTAGATATTGTGTTTACAAATATATTTCTAAACTCTAGCTCTAAACAATTGTCTTAGTTTATTCATTTCTTTATGATTCTTAACAGCTTAATTTTGAAATAATTCTATTGTAATGTCAATATTGTTAAATAAGCTAACCTTTGTTTTCTACGAGTTTTTTTTTTTACTTACTAGTTAATTGTAATACTGTAACGTAAACAAAATGATGAACAATGCTCAAGACTAACTAGTCTGGCTGGCGCCTCAAAACCCTTTAAAGCTCAGACGGAGAAATCGACATCTCTGGTTCTCTCCGGTCTTGGTAGACTATAAGGGCTCCATACCCAGATCTATCGGGGTCCCTCACTACCGACCCATCGGTATAGCAGAAAATGGCATCTGGTGGGTAGGACTTTAGTGTAGTTAATGACAAGTTTTGGAGTCTGGCAGGTGTTAATCGCCTCTTGGTGGCTCCCTCTTGCCCTATAAGAGCCGGCTATCTCCTCCACGGAGCGCAAATACTAATTCTTCTAATAGGAATTCTATCAGTGGTGAGCCCAGCTGATTTTGACTAATTGGCCGCAATGTGGAGGAACGATCGCATTTTTATCTCTCCACTGTTGCACTAAGATTGTGGTGGGTAGCCTAGAGTCGCCCCTTTTGTAGCGCTCGTAGGCCGCAAGTACTGCCCTCTCCCTCCTAAGATTTAAGGGGCCACGTTTGTTAAGATTTCAGCAGCGTTTGTTGGGCTTGTCAGAAAGGTGCAACAAATGAACCTTAGTGCCTGTGATTGTACTCAGTCTAGTGATTCGAGGGCAGTTTTACTAGCATATACTTGAACTGTATAGCTGTACTCAATTTGTGATCTGACTGCCCCTAAGTACAATGTGCTTAGCATGTCAGCTCTGGCACCCCACCTTGTGCTGGCCAGCTTTCTTAGTAACGCTAATTTCTCCGAGGCTTTTCTTTCAACTTCCTGGACGTGCTGGAACATTGACAACTTTCTATCCAGGGTTACCCCTAGATATTTTGGCGTGTTTTCACGTTGGAGTCGCATCCCACCGAGTCTAACCTCGAATGGAACCTTAAAAATGTCGATCCCTAGGCTGAACAGGAACCAGGTCGTTTTGGCAACGTTTATCTAAATCTGTCATTTGTCGCTATACTAGGAGATGGTTTGGAGGTCTGCTTGCAATGCAGCCTGTATTTGGTCGGCTTTCTTCCCGGTTGACCAGAGGATAATGTCATCCTCATAAAGCAGTTTCTTTGACCGCAGTGAGGAGCGTTTCTTAAATTTCTTAAGTCTAAAGAAGCATCGAGACAATTTCAAGTCACATCATTGCCAGAGTCCACCGACTATAGGCGAGCTGTTATTGGGTAAGAATTAACTGAACATCTAAAAGCAACAAAGCAAGATGAGAAGGAGATAATTGAATCCAGAAAAAAAAATGATGAGGTCGACATCCTGAATGATAAAAAAGAAGAAAATACTTCAATACCGCATGTTCTAGAGACTAAAGGACAGCACACAAGCATGTCTTTAGTACACTCCTCAAAAATTCATACTGAAGAAGCTGAATCATCAGACAGTGTAAACAATACAGAAAGCAGGATAATAAACTCTAGACTGAACGACATTAGAGATTGGCCTGATGTCATCACATATAATATTCGCATACACCTTGTCACTCAAGGATCTGAAACAGTTCAGCGTATGGACAGTCTTGCTTGCTTGGAGGGAACTTGAAGTTCGCCTGAGAGTATTGACAATATTGACAACAAGGCCTAAGATTTGATTATACAAGAGACGAAAACCTGGAGAGTTAGTAAAATTACTATCAACGTACGATCCACTCTTGAAGGAGCATGTGCTTTGTTCCAGACCGAATACATTCATGTCTCATCAAATACAAAATTAATTTATTACAATATTGGGGGATCACGCTAAAAAACAAATCATACAGCAAGTAAAACAAGCCAAATATTTCTCTATTATTTTTGACAATACACCTGACATCTCAAAGCTGGATCAAACTTCCCAAATTTTACGGTACGTTGTCATGGATAATGATGGGGTGCAGGTTCGTGAGTCTTTTGTTGACTTCATCGACACAAAGGACAAGCATGCTGCTGGAATCGCTGAGATGGTTCTAGAGAAACTGCGTTCGGATGGCTTAGACATAATGGACTGCAGGGGGTCAAGGCTATGATAATGCTGAGACGTATGCTAGAAGTCACTATTCATTGCCTGCTCAAACCATTCTCTTAATTTAGCAGAAATTCGAGCTGCTGAAGCTGATGTCAATTCGGTAACATTTTTTGGTACACTGGACCGTTTACATTCCTTTTTCTCAACTTCAACACAACGCTGGAATATCCTTATCAAAATAACCAGAACTAACCTTTAGTTGAGACCCGCTGGAGCGCCAGAGGAGAAGCCGTCAAGATGGTTAGGGGTAAATTTTCTAAAATTATAGAAACTCTGGAGACATTAACTAGCAGAGATGAAAATTCATCGACTAGATCTGAAGCAGGTGAATTATTGGTTGCTGTTCAGTCTTTTAGTTTTTTCTCACTTATCTTGTATTTTGGGCTCCTGTATTAACTGAAATTAATGATGCGCAATTCTACCTTCAAAAACAAGGATTGTCTATTCGAGACTGCTTACTCAAACTAAAAACATTAGAGAATTTTTTAAGTAGTAATCGAGAGGACATCGCTGAATTCAGTATTACCTTTGCCGAAAGCGTGTGCTCAGATCTGAAAAACAGTACAGAACCTCAAAAACGTATTGGCCATAAGAAAAAGATGCTTGGTGAGAAAAGTGACGACTCTGTACTTACACACAAAGAAGAGCTACGAAGGGAAATTTATTTTACCTTGGACAGGATTGTTCAAGAAATAATCACCCGATTCGAGCAACTTCATGATAGATAGATATGAATTTTAGACGCCTTCCCAGCTATTAAATCATCAGGTCGAAATCAATCTCGATAGTTCACCTATCGACATTGATAAAAACGAATTTCTGCTGGAGCGAAAGAGGCTTCAAATTCAACGGTTTGTCAGTTCCATCAGAAGCCTCCAAACTTCCAAAACAAGGACCTGTTGAGCTCTTGAAATAAAAAAAAAAAATCAGCTAGATGATTAATTTCGATAAAATTATTGATACTTTTGCCAGCAAGAAAGCGCGTAAAATTCATTTGTAGTATGCTTATGTAAAAGTGATTTTTTTTTAATAAACAATATTTGATTAATGAATACATATTATTTTGAACAAAAAAGTAAGGTTTAGCAATGTTATTAATTAGTTAGGTTTTTTTTTTTTTTTTTTTTTCGAGGGGGGGGGGGGGGGGGCTGAGATATCGCACCAGGCATCATACACTCTAGCTACGCCACTGCCATATGACGTCAAAGGAAAAAAAATCCATTACGTCACAAGTCATAGTTAGACTAAAAAATGTCATCTATACGAGCAGCTTATCGAGGGATCATAGACATTGGTGCAACGAGTTTGTTCTTTTAGCATAAGGATTAAAGACGCTTTTGTTTTGTTTTGTCAGTCAGTTTGTCTGTCCGTTATGTTAATAGCGAGAAAAAAAAACTAAAAGCTATTGAAAATCTGATTAAATTTAATTTCCCTTTCGAAACATCGCATTTGTCTTAAGTTTCTATTATAGATTGTTCCGGATGTTTATATATTTATAGTGAGAAAAAATAAGAATTCCAGATTAATCAAATGCCGTTAATTAAATTTCTGGGATGGTCTGTTATGAAAATTAAATGTACCATACCCTTATAAAGTTTTTATCAAACCATACTTTGGTGTTAGGAAGTTGTTTTCCTTAAAAATCTAAGCATAATATTACCGATAATTAGATTTTCTAACGTTTTAGCTAGAAAGTTAAATGTAGTGTGAGAGAGAAGTGCGATTTTACATAAATAGAGTTAAACTATTTTTCATAAAAAATCCGGAACAACCAATTTTCGAAAAATGAGAAAATTATTTGTTTTATTTATTAGAAGAGGGATTACAACATTTATTAGCGTTAATAGATTTTTTATAGAAAATTGGGATCATTTTTGGCGATGATTTGTCAGAAAATTAAGGTAATGTAGGTGGATTTCTTTTTCGAAACAAAATTCGAAACATTCTTTACCGATTAAACAACTTTGATTATGTTTCGGCAAGACAATTAACTGTAAACTAAGTCTAAACATTGATTTTCAATAATCGTTTCTAGTAAATTACTTTCTTATTTTAAAATCCTGAATAACCTATTGTCGATATTTAAAAAAAAAAATTATTTGACATAAATTTGTTTTTTATAAAACAATATCCGGAACAACTTTATAGTTAATGGAATATAAATCAGTAAAGATATTTTTATTTAGCATTTATATGCTATTTACATTAAAAAACCGGAACAATATATTAAAGATCATGTGTTTCTTGCAACGTTTAAGCATGGAAATAAAATCTAATATAAGTTAGAAGAGCAAACAAATATTCATTGGCATTGATTTGTTTTCACAAAACATCCGGAACAATCTATAATTATAGATACTTAAAACTGTTGCAATATTTCTGAATGAAAAATTAAAGGTTAAATCAGATTTACAATAGCCTCTAGTGTTATTTGTTAATCTAATCGTGACGGACAGACCGACTAACAGACAAAACGCACAAAAATAAGCTTCTTTTATTCGGATAGGGGGCACTAAACAAAAAATAAATAGAATCTGATTTTTTTAAAAAAGTTTAAGGAAAAGGTTTAGCGTTGGTTCGGATAGTAGAACTACGCTACTGCACGAAAGTCGCTGCTTAAGAAGTCCATTAAAAAAAATATGCATGGTATTTACATACAAAGTGCATTATTAGCCTTTATAAACAAACAGAAATGCTTTCTTTTAATTTTAGCAGCTAGTTAACCAGAAAAAAACATCTTTAAGTATTATTTATATTTGTTGTAAACATTTCCTGTACATTTTATAAATATATTTGACATAGTGATACTGAAAATACACAACAATTATTCGTCTTTGTTTGCATATTGTAACATTGCCTCGCTTACATTTACGTAATTGTTTTAGAATTGGTGTATTTTTCTGAAAAAAAAACGCTTGCATAATTAATTTAATAAATTAAACGGTTTGCTTTTAGAAAACCAAAAGTAGCCGTTGCACCTAAACTTTTCAAGCCGGATTTATTGATGAAATAATATTTTTCATATATCTTCTAGTTTTCGAAATCTGAGTATGACAGACGGACTGACGGAAATTTTGCATAAACCTAATAGCGGCTTTTTCCCCTTAAGGGGGCCGCTAAAAAAGGGAACAATACGGTTTTATTTCTAGCACATTGAAAAAAAAACTTAAAAGGTTTTTAAATTTTAAAATGGTATTTATTTAGATTCTCTGGATATGAGACTATTTATAGAGTCCTCTTGGCTAACGTCTAGCATCAACTAAAATGTCTAAATGATCATTTAGTCATATTTCCGACTCCTTGGGCTACTATTGCCCAGTAACACTTTCCCTGACGACGCTATAGTTCGAATTTCACACGAGAGTCATGCATATTCCTACAATGCACTGCCACTTGTATGAAGGCCGCCATCACAAATGTGAGGTACCGGGGCGGTTAGCGAGCCTTCCTTACTTCCTTGTGTTCGTACAGCGACAGGCCTATGGACGGTTAGGTCTAAATTTAAATTCGTTTAGTTTTGAAAGTAAAAAATGTTTAAAATTAATGTGTACTGTTTGACTGTGTGTAGATTAAGTAAACATTGTTGAAGAGACAATACATATTGTAATAGAATAACAAGTCTATCAATTATAGTGCTTCAGAGAGGTATCCAAAAGAAGATTACATAGAAATGCATTATGTCACATGACCTCGCAAACCGAGTCGCGACCCTCATATTTTGCCATATCTAGTACAGACAAAGCCGTTGTCCACCGAGTGTCAAAGTGTTTATTTCGACGTCTGCGCCTGTCATCGGCAAAGGCCCTTCTCTCTGGTGCCACAACCCTAGAAGGGCTTTAAAGATGAGCGCAGGGCCATTGTCTCCAGACTGGCATAGAGGAAAGCAGCAAGCTACAGAGTGTGTATGCTAAGGACAGATGAAGAGTTGTCACATTTATCTTATCTTATTTATTACAGACGTGTTACTTCAAAAGATAATTACGTCCTACAAAGTTCCTGTGATAATCTAGTCACGTATGTTAATCAGTGACAAATAATAATAAGGCGGCTTATCTTCGAGTCCGACGATTAGTGAGGAATGCAGTATTTCCGGTGGCTGCGTAGCCAAGTGAGGGGTCATTTGGTACTATACTACCCAGATATCTGAAGTAGTCTACCACGTTAAGGGGCTGCCCGTGTACTGTGATCCTTGGGGCTGAGTAGGTTTTATTGGGTGACTTCTGAAACATGACTTCTGTTTTTCCAAGGTTTATAGATAAACCGAAAGAAGTGTCAGCGTATGCAAATTCGTTGACAGCGTTCTGGAGATCATGTTCATTGTGAGCTAGCAGGGCGCAATCATCGGCATAGAGAAGCACCACCATTACTATCTCCTTTTTTTTGTATGGTATAGTAGACGTCGAAGATTGAATACATTGCCGTCAGAACGAAACCTGATGTTGATCAGTGACTAACTCTCTGTTAAGTCGTTGGTTTTCCTGGCGGATTCAACAACCAATTTTTTTTCTTAAATGGTACTAGAGAAGAAGGAGCACTTAAATAAATTTGCTCTATTGTACAGAATATGAAATGTGCCTCTGTCTATATGTCTTTCTCTGTATTTCACTAGGTTTTGGTTGTTGTTGAGGAATCCCAAACAAAGGAATGCATATTCTATTCTTTCTCACCCTAACTCTAACTCAAGTTAAATAGTATTTTAGTTTTATGTTCTTGTTTGATTTGTAAAAAATTCTTGTAATAATCCCTAATGTTTTGTTGGATTTCATTTTATCGTTATGGGGATTCCATGATAGCAACTCATTTATTATTACATCTACATATTTCGATTCTGAATAAATAGTTCATCATGAAAGAAATAAGTAATTTTTTTGTTTTTTTTGTTTTGTTTTGTTAGTCTTAATAACTTGCCATTTTTTGGGTTGAAAGACATGTTCCAATTTGATTCCCTTTTCTGTAATTTTTCCAATTCTTTTTGAAACATTTCAGTATCTTGTGTTGTTTTTATAGTTCTATATATTATGCACCTACTTTTGTTCCTGATTTAATGTATTTTGGTAGGTCATTTATGTAAATTAAAAACAGCAGTGGACCCAAGTTTATTATTAACTATTATTGGTGTTAATTGGAACCATTTGTTATTGTAGGCAATCTTGAATCCATTGATGTAATAAATAAATAATGTCAGAATTAATAAAGCAAGCTGTGGTGTGGAACTTGGTCTATAAATAGCATCTATTTGCTTATTATTTGCTCATTGTTATCTAATTCCTTTGTAAAATCATCAATCAGCCAGTTATAATTCAAAGACTCTATGTAAAAGTCTAGGCTGTACTGATGAGTCAATGTAAAGGTCAAGGATGTACTAATGCGCGAATGTAAAGGTCAAGGCTGTACTAATGAGTCAAATGTAAAGGTCAAGGATGCACTAATGGGCCAATGTAAAGGTCAAGGTTGTACTAATGAGCATAATGTAAAGGTAGAGACTGTACTAATGAGTCAAATGTAAAGGTCAAGGATGTACTGATAAGCCAAATGTAAAAGTCAAGGCTGTACTGATGAGACAATGTAAATGTCAAGGCTGTAATAATGCGCGAATGTAAAGGTCAAGGCTGTAATAATGGACCAAAGTAAGGGTCAAAGTTGTACTAATGAGCCAATGTAAAGGTCAAGTCTGTAATAATGAGCCAATGTAAAAATCAAGGTTGTACTAATGAACCAATGTAAAAGAAGTTCACCACCATAGCTATTAAAGGTATAACGTATTACTTGAATAGCACTTCTACTCATTCTTATCACTACTCTACCAAAGCAAGTAGTCTTGCTTAGCCGACATAGTGGTCAAATGTTTGACTTTTCAATCAGTACTATTCGTCTATTCAGCAAGTTTCTCATCGACAAAACAGGAGCAGATCCTAGAACCTGGACACGAAGATGTCTCATATTTATAACGATTTATATTTTTTTATTTAATGATCTAATAAGTAAATTTGGAGTTGAAGACATAGTACATCTCCATGAGTCAGTGGGTATTCCGGCATCTAACATCTCCATGAGTCAGTGGGTATTCCCGCATCTAACATCTCCATGAGTCAGTGGGTATTCTCGCATCTAGCATCTCCGTGAGTCAGTGGGTATTCCCACATCTAACATCTCCATGAGTAAGTGGGTATTCCCGCATCTAACATTTCCATCAGTCGGTGGGTATTGTCGCATCTAACATTTCCATAAGTCAGTGGGTATTTCCGCACCCAACATCTCCATAAGTCAGTGGATATTCCCGCATCTAACATCTCCATGAGTCAGTGGATATTCCCGCATCTATCATCTACATGAGTCAGTGGATACTCCCGCATCTAACATCTCCATGAGTCAGTGGGTATTCCGGCATCTAGCATGTCCGTGAGTCAGTGGGTATTACCGCATCTACCATCTCCATGAGTCAGTGGGAATTCTCGCATCTAACATCTCCATGAGTCAGTGGGTATTCCCGTATCTAACGTCTCCATGAGTCAGTGGGTTTTCCCGCATCTAAAATCTCCATGAGTCAGTGGGTATTCCCGCATCTAACATCTCCATGAGTCAGTGGGTATTCCCGCATCTAACATCTCCGTGAGTAAGTGGGTATTCCCGCATCTAACATTTCCATGAGTCAGTGGGTATTCCCGCATCTAGCATCTCCATGAGTAAGTGGGTATTCCCGCATCTAACATCTCCATGAGTAAGTGGGTATTCCCGTATCTAACATCTCCATGAGTCAGTGGGTATTCCCGCATCTAGCATCTCCATGAGTCAATGGGTATTCTAGCATCTAATATCTCCGTGAGTTAGTGGGTATTTCCGCATCTAACATCTCCATGAGTCAGTGGATATTCCCGCATCTAACATCTTCGTGGGTAAGTGGGTATTCCCGCATCTAACATTTCCATAAGTAAGTGGGTATTCCCGCATCTAACATCTCCATGAGTAAGTGGGTATTCCCGCATCTAACATCTCCATGAGTCAGTGGGTTTTCCCGCATCTAAAATCTCCGTGAGTCAGTGGGTATTCCCGCATCTAACATCTCCGTGAGTCAGTGGACATTCCCGCATCTAAAATCTCCGTGAGTCAGTGGTATTCCCGCATCTAACATCTCCATGAGTCAGTGGGTATTCCCGCATCTAGCATGTCCGTGAGTCAGTGGGTATTCCCGCATCTAACATCTCCATGAGTCAGTTGGTGATTCCGCATCTAGCATCTCTTTGAGTCAGTGGGTATCCTCGCATCTAACATCTCCGTAAGTCAGTGGGTATTCCCGCATCTAACAACTCCGTGAGTCAGTGGGTATTCCCGCATCTAACATCTCCGTGAGTCAGTGGACATTCCCGCATCTAACATCTCCGTGAGTCAGTGGGTATTCCAGCATCTAACATCTCCGTGAGTCAGTGGGTATTCCCGCATCTAACATCTCCTTGAGTCAGTGGACATTCCCGCATCTAAAATCTCCGTGAGTCAGTGGTATTCCCGCATCTAACATCTCCATGAGTCAGTGGGTATTCCCGCATCTAGCATGTCCGTGAGTCAGTGGGTATTCCCGCATCTAACATCTCCATGAGTCAGTTGGTGATTCCGCATCTAGCATCTCTTTGAGTCAGTGGGTATCCTCGCATCTAACATCTCCGTAAGTCAGTGGGTATTCCCGCATCTAACAATTCCGTGAGTCAGTGGGTATTCCCACATCTAACATCTCCGTGAGTCAGCGGACTATCCCGCATCTAACATCTCCGTGAGTCAGTGGGTATTCCCGCATCTAACATCTCCATGAGCCAGTGGGTGTTTCCTCATCTAACATCTCCTTGAGTCAGTGGACATTCCCGCATCTAACATCTCCGTGAGTCAGTGGGTATTCGCGCATCTAACATCTCCGTGAGTCAGTGGGTATTCCCGCATCTAACATCTCCGTGATTCAGTGAACATTCCCGCATCTAACATCTCCGTGAGTTAGTGGGTATTCCCGCATCTAACATCTCTATGAGTCAGTGGGTAATCCCGCATCTAGCATATCCGTGAGTCAGTGGACATTCCCGCATCTAACATCTCCGTGAGTCAGTGGGTATTCCCGCATCTAGCATCTCCGTGAGTCAGTGGGTATTCCCGCATCTAACATCTCCGTGAGTCAGTGGGTATTCCCGCATCTAACATCTCTATGAGTCAGTGGGTATTCCCGCATCTAACATCTCTATGAGTCAGTGGGTATTCCGGCATTTAACATCTCTATGAGTCAGTGGTTATTCCCGCATCTAACATCACCGTGAGTCAGTGGGTATTCCCGCATCTAACATCTCCGTTAGTCAGTGGGTATTCCCGCATCTAACATCTTCATGAGTCAGTGGATATTCCCGCATCTAACATCTCCGTGAGTCAGTGGACATTCCTGCATCTAACATCTCCATGAGTCAGTGGGTATTCCCGCATCTAACATCTCCGTGAGTCAGTGGACATTCCCGCATCTAACATCTCCGTGAGTCAGTGGGTATCCCCGCATCTAACATCTCCGTGAGTCAGTGGACATTTCCGCATCTAACATCTCTGTGAGTTAGTGGGTATTCCCGCATCTGACATCTCTATGAGTAAGTGGGTATTCCCGCATCTAGCATCTCCGTGAGTCAGTGGACATTCCCGCATCTAACATCTCCGTGAGTCAGTGGGTATTCCCGTATCTAGCATCTCCCTGAGTCAGTGGGTATTCCCGCATCTAACATCCCCGTGATTCAGTGGGTATTCTCGCATCTAACATCTCTATGAGTCAGTGGGTAATCCCGCATCTAGCATATCCGTGAGTCAGTGGGTATTACCGTATCTAGCATCTCCCTGAGTCAGTGGGTATTCCCGCATCTAACATCTCCGTGAGTCAGTGGGTATTCTCGCATCTAACATCTCTATGAGTCAGTGGGTATTCCCGCATCTAACATCTCTATGAGTCAGTGGGTATTCCCGCATCTAACATCTCTTTGAGTCAGTGGGTATCCTCGCATCTAACATCTCCATGAATCAGTGGGTATTCCCGCATCTAACATCTCCGTAAGTCAGTGGGTAGTCCCGCATCTAACATCTCTATGAGTTAGTGGGTATTCCCGCATCTAACATCACCGTGAGTCAGTGGGTATTCCCGCATCTAACATCTCCGTAAGTCAGTGGGTAGTCCCGCATCTAACATCTCTATGAGTTAGTGGGTATTCCCGCATCTTACATCACCTTGAGTCAGTGGGTATTCCCGCATCTAACATCTCTATGAGTCAGTGGGTATTCCCGCATCTAACATCTCTATGAGTTAGTGGGTATTCCCGATTCTTTTCTAGATCAAAGAGATAATAAACAGATGTTCATTTTGTTATGTCTGTTTTTGTTACATCTGTTTCCACTAAGTCTGTTTTTTCTAAGTCTTTTAAGTCTGGATCTATAGGCCTATCTTTCCAATTTTATTTACACTGAGAAAATAATACATTTCCTAACATTACATATTTCGGGGAAAGGGGAGGGGGCATACGGGCATCTAGGGTATGTAAAATACTTCCTTTTTAAAAAAATCTTTCAATCATCAATTATTATTAATATACGGAGGGGGGGGGGATTAAAAAAGATTGCACCCAAACCATCGCGCCATATTTTTAAAAAACCAGCTAGACACAAGTGTTGTACATAACTTCAAGATTTTATCTCATGTTTTACAAGTGTTGAAATACCCAACAAACTGACAAGACTTATACGTATGACATTAAACAACTGGAGAAGTCAAGTCATAATACAGGGGATGTCCCAGCCATGAAACGAGGACTAAGACAAAGGAGGCTCACTTTCATGGAGTAGGGGATGTCCCAGCCATGAAACGAGGACTAAGACAAAGGAGGCTCACTTTCATGGAGTAGGGGATGTCCCAGCCATGAAACGAGGACTAAAACAAAGGAGGTTCACTTTCATGGAGTTGACAAAGAAAGAGAAGGGGAACCATTTCATAAGTGAAAACATCCGCCCCACCCCCACAGGGTACAGCCAACCTCTACAATAGCTCACGTATGCAGATCACATTGCCTTACTGGGTAAAGAAACCTTTGACGTTGCTAGACCTTTCACACAGCTGGAAGAAGGATCTCGACCAGCAGGACTTGAAATAAATGACAACAAAACCTAGTATATTATAATGACTAGAGAAAATCAGGAAGACGAACACTATAGTACAAGAAGGACATGACAAAATACAATGTTTATACATAGTGTAATTGTATCAATTCGTTTGGATCAGTCATGCTATTGAATTTGTAATAGATCTAGGCCAACAACAATACATCTTGAAAATGTGTACATACTTTTTAACTGACAGACAGACAGATACAGTAAGTTGATTTAAACTTTGTCAAAATTACTAACCACACGTCTGAAAACCTAGAGACGTTTAAATATTTAGGAATCCTAATCCCCCAGTTGCGCTATCCCCCATGAAGTGCCCTAGAAAGTATGACACATTCCAACAATGACCAAATGTCAGAAATTAAGGAACGACTAGCGGCAGCCAGCATAGTTTCTAGAACACACAACATATACTTAAAGTAAACTTATATTGAAAAGAGCAAAGAAAACCTTTTACACAACCATCACCAGACCTGTAGTCTTATATGCAAGTGAAACTGGGACGCTGAAAATAACATTAAATCGTCTAAATTCTTAGGAAAGGAAAACCCTCTGAAAATTGTATGGTACCATACATGAGGAAACCAGATGGAGAATTCGCACCAACAAAGAATTAAGTTTTGTATATAGTTCCTCCTTCGTCGTTAAAGATGAGCATATTTCTCATTCCCCTATAAACTGTAATGATGACTGTAAAGTCCAATCCTCATTTTAAACAGCCGGCTGCATGTATAGCATAAGGTAAGTTGGTCTACTACAGATAGGTCTGCTTCTTCTCTCAGCTTTTTGTTGACCCTGCGTTCTTTCTTGCTGGCCACTCTCCTGCCTCGTATCTTCTGACTCCGACACTCAAGGCTTCACGTCATGAGAAGCTATCGAACGCTATTTTTTCTTCCAGCAATATTACACTCCTTGAGGGAGTTCTTAAGCTGCACACAACTTCATATAAAGAAATACATAGTCATAGAAATAAAAAGGAACAGATTACGTTGGGCAAGTCATCTCGAAAGAATTCGAGAGAACAGAGAATCGAAAATTGTTCACCGGCAAAAAACAAAAGGCAGGCGCACCAAAGGCAGACAACGAGTATCGTGGCTTAATGACGTAGAGGCAGATCTACAGCAAGTCTGGGCATGTAGACGTAAAGCACAGGATAGATCAGAATGGAGAGACGTGCTAAAGCAGGCCAGGGCCCTCATCTAGAAAGATCAGAATGGAGAGACGTGCTAAAGCTGGCCAGAACCCTCATCTAGAAAGATCAGAATGGAGAGACGTGCTAAAGCAGGCCAGGGCCCTCATCTAGAAAGATCAGAATGGAGAGACGTGCTAAAGCTGGCCAGGGCCCTCCACTAGAAAGATCAGAATGGAGAGACGTGCTAAAGCTGGCCAGGGCCCTCCACTAGAAAGATCAGAATGGAGAGATGTGCTAAAGCTGGCCAGGGCCCTCCACTAGAAAGATCAGAATGGAGAGACATGCTAAAACTGTCCAGGGCCCTCCACTAGAAATATCAGAATGGAGAGACATGCTAAAGCTGGCCAGGCCCTCCACTAGAAAGATCAGAATGGAGAGATGTGCTAAAGCTGGCCAGAACCCTCATCTAGAAAGATCAGAATGGAGAGACGTGCTAAAGCAGGCCAGGGCCCTCATCTAGAAAGATCAGAATGGAGAGACGTGCTAAAGCTGGCCAGGGCCCTCCACTAGAAAGATCAGAATGGAGAGACGTGCTAAATCAGGCCAGGGCCCTCATCTAGAAAGATCAGAATGGAGAGACGGGCTAAAGCTGGCTAGGGCCCTCCACTAGAAAGATCAGAATGGAGAGACGGGCTAAAGCTGGCTAGGGCCCTCCACTAGAAAGATCAGAATGGAGAGACGTGCTAAAGCAGACTAGGGCCCTCCACTAGAAAGATCAGAATGAAGAGACATGCTACTGCAGGCCAGGGCCCTCCACTAGAAAGATCAGAATGGAGAGATGTGCTAAAGCTGGCCAGGGCCCTCCACTAGAAATTTCAAAAAAAGAAAGATATGCTAAAGCAGGCCAGGGCCCTCCACTAGAAAGATCAGAATGGAGAGATGTGCTAAAGCTGGCCAGGGCCCTCCACTAGAAAGATCATAATGTAGAGATGTGCTAAAGCTGGCCAGGGCCCTCCACTAGAAAGATCAGAATGGAGAGACGTGCTAAAGCAGGCTAGGCCCTCCACTAGAAAGATCAGAATGCAGAGACGTGCTAAAGCAGGCCAGGGCCCTCCACTAGAAGATCAGAATGGAGAGATGTGCTAAAGCTGGCCAGGGCCCTCCACTAGAAAGATCAGAATGGAGAGACATGCTAAAACTGGCCAGGGCCCTCCACTAGAAATATCAGAATGGTGAGACATGCTAAAGCTGGCCAGGCCCTCCACTAGAAAGATCAGAATGGAGAGATGTGCTAAAGCTGGCCAGAACCCTCATCTAGAAAGATCAGAATGGAGAGACGTGCTAAAGCAGGCCAGGGCCCTCATCTAGAAAGATCAGAATGGTGAGACGTGCTAAAGCTGGCCAGGGCCCTCCACTAGAAAGATCAGAATGGAGAGACGTGCTAAAGCAGGCCAGGGCCCTCATCTAGAAAGATCAGAATGGAGAGACGGGCTAAAGCTGGCTAGGGCCCTCCACTAGAAAGATCAGAATGGAGAGACGTGCTAAAGCAGACTAGGGCCCTCCACTAGAAAGATCAGAATGGAGAGACATGCTACTGCAGGCCAGGGCCCTCCACTAGAAAGATCAGAATGGAGAGATGTGCTAAAGCTGGCCAGGGCCCTCCACTAGAAATTTCAAAAAAAGAAAGATATGCTAAAGCAGGCCAGGGCCCTCCACTAGAAAGATCAGAATGGAGAGATGTGCTAAAGCTGGCCAGGGCCCTCCACTAGAAAGATCATAATGTAGAGATGTGCTAAAGCTGGCCAGGGCCCTCCACTAGAAAGATCAGAATGGAGAGACGTGCTAAAGCAGGCTAGGCCCTCCACTAGAAAGATCAGAATGCAGAGACGTGCTAAAGCAGGCCAGGGCCCTCCACTAGAAAGATCAGAATGGAGAGATGTGCTAAAGCTGGCCAGGGCCCTCCACTAGAAAGATCAGAATGGAGAGACATGCTAAAACTGGCCAGGGCCCTCCACTAGAAATATCAGAATGGAGAGACATGCTAAAGCTGGCCAGGGCCCTCCACTAGAAAGATCAGAATGGAGAGACATGCTAAAACTGGCCAGGGCCCTCCACTAGAAATATCAGAATGGAGAGACATGCTAAAGCTGGCCAGGCCCTCCACTAGAAAGATCAGAATGGAGAGATGTGCTAAAGCTAACCAGGGCTCTCCACTAGAAAGATCAGAATGGAAAGACGTGCTAAAGCTGGCCAGGGCCCTCCACTAGAAAGATCAGAATGGAGAGATGTGCTAAAGCTGGCCAGGACCCTCCACTAGAAAGATCAGAATGGAGAGATGTGCAGGTCAAGGGGGCCCTCCATGCGCTGTAACACCACTGGGTTGGATGGAAGGTAAAATTGACACCCATTTCAACAAGGATAACTTCATTATCAAATGACCACTAATTCATGCCGTGATTGTATGTATGTGTGTGCAGGGCCGGCCTTAACCCATATCCTACTTTGTACACTGGCAGTGTACGTTTTTTAAAAAACCTATATAAAAAAAAACTATTAAAGTTTTTTTCTATTTTTAGCGGCCCCCGGGTTTGTGCAAAATGTCCGTCTGTCTGTCTGTCCGTCTGTCCGTCCGTCCGTCTGTCACACTCAGATCTCGAAAACTAGAAGAGATATTAAAAAAATTATTTCACCATTAAATGCGGCTTGAAAAGTTTAGGTGCAACGGCTACTTTTGGTTTTCTAAAAGCAAACCGTTTAATTTATAAAATTAATTATGCAAGTAATTTTTTCATAAAAATACACCAATTCTAAAACAATTACGTAAATGTAAGGGAGGCAATGTTACAATATGCTAACAAAGACGGACTAAGTTTTTATGTATTTTCAGTATCACTAAATCAAATATGTTTATAAAATGTACAAGAAATATTTACAACAATTATAATAATAGTTAAAGGTGTGTTTTTTTATGGTCAACTAGCTGCTAAAATTAATGCACTTTGTATGTAAATGTTACGCAAATTTTTTAAAATAAACTTTTTATGCAGCGACTTTCGTACAGTAGCGTAACGTCGCAACATGCTATGGTGCTAAGCCAACTCCTTAAACCTTTTTTTAAAAAATTAGATTTTATTTATTTTTTGTTTAGTGCCCCTAATCTGAATAAAAGAAGCTTATTTTTGTGCGTTTTGTTTGTTGGTCGGTCTGTCCGTCATGATTAGATTAAGAAATAACACTAAAGGAAGGCTATTGTAAATCTGATTTAACCTTTAAATTTCATTCAGGAATATTGCAATAGTTTTAAGTATGTATAATAGATTGTTCCGGATGTTTTGTGAAAAACAAATCAATGCCAGCGAATATTTGTTTGCTCTTCTAACTTATATTAAATTTTGTTTGCATGCTTAAATGTTGCAATAAACGCATGATCTTTTATACATTGTTCCGGTTTTTTAATGTAAATAGCATATAAATGCTCAATAAAAATATCTATACCGATTTATATTTCAATAACGATAAAGTTGTTCCGGATATTATTTTATAAAAAATAAATTATGTCAAAGGATTGTTTGAAATCGCATAATTGACTAATATTACACTTATATTCTTTGACACTATGTCACTGTAGTTTATTTATCCATATCAACTGTTCCGAATTTTTGAACTTAAAACTTTATTAATTTATGTCAAATGACTTTATTTTTTTCAAAAATATCGACAACAGGATTTTAAAATAAGAAAGTAATTTACTAGAAACGATTATTGAAAATCACTTTTTAATTTATTTTACAGTTAATTTTCTTGCCGAAACATAATAAAAGTCGGTAAAGAATGTTCCGAATTTTGTTTCGAAATGTTTGAAATCCCTCTTCTAATAAATAAAGAAATAAATTTCTCTTTTACGAAAATTGGTTGTTCCGGATTTTTTATGAAAAATAGTTTAACTCTCTTTATGTAAAATCGCACTTCTCTCTTACACTACATTTAACTTTCTAGCTAAAACGTTAGAAAATCTTATTACCGTTAATATTATGTTTCGATTTTTAAGGAAAACAACTTCCTAACACCAAAGTATGGTTTGAAAATCTCTCCATAAGGCTATGGTACATCTAATTTTCATAATAGACCATCCCACAGATTTAATTAACGGTATCTCACTATAAATACATAAACATCCGGAATAATCTATTTTAGAAACTTTAAACTAATGCAATGTTTCAGAAGGGAAATTAATTAATTTAAGGCGGACCCTATTCCCAACCAGTTGTGAATAGGCTTCAACATATTTCCCAACCGGATGGATGGGTCAAATAAGGTCGAAACCCTATTTACAGTCAGGAGGGTCAAATTAGGTCAAAATCTTATTCCCAGTCCACTTTGTTTAGGTCAAATCCTATTCAGTTAAATTATATATTTTTTTAAAGTGATTGATTTAAAAGAAGATAATAGAAAATAGCTTTAAATAAAATTTGTATGATATTGATAAATCTTTACAATTTATTAAACTTCTATTATTTTTTCCCTAATGTAATTAAAAGAACAATGTATACTTTATAGGTTATTTTATTATAAGAATTGTTAGGTCATATTTTTGTTAAATCTTTGAGCTGAATATTTGTAATAGCTATAAGATTAATAAAATATATTTCTTCACTGTTTTTGTTTTCATTTCATTCCTGGTCACATCATCTCCAATTAATTTTTTTTTGACTTGGCTTTGACTTTAAGCACTCAATTCAACATTTTTTTTTAGGCCTATATACTGCTTGTTGATATTTTTTGACATGTGTTTACAATGTTCCCTCTCCCATCTTCATTATAAAACTTAGTGCATTGAGGATGGCTATAATAAAAAAGAGGAACTATCAAAACTAGGTAGAGATAAAATGTAATTGGGGAGAAGGGGGTTTAAAGTTTTTTGCAAAGCAATAGCATGTGTAGACACATAGTAAAATGCTATGTATATGTAAAGCTGAGAGTTTTTTCATTTATGTTATGCTATTCAATATAGGATATCAAAGTTTATTGTTCTCACTAAGGTGAAATAGGGTAGGCACAGGATTTTATAATCTAAGGCCAAGTTGTGGTGGAAGTAGTGGATATCTTTGAGAGATTGTACTGCAATAAGAATTATTGGATCATGTTGTATACCTGTGATCATTATCCAACCAATCTTAGCACCATTTAAATAAATAAATATTTCTCTCATTTGATGTCAGTAATATACTTGTATGATTTCTATGTTTGAAATTTTATAAAATTGAAAACATATACATTACTTTGTTAATTTTCATTTTTCTATGTCATTTATGTTTTTTTTATATCAATAAAATATAATGCCCCTCCACCCACCAAAAAAAAAAGTTTGTTGATCAACAGAGACTTTGTTTTTGTTGGTTTTTTTTTTTGGTCATATGTATGACATACATTTATTAAAGCAATAATAATAGGGAAAAAATGTCATGTTCAACTATTACTGCTAGTTTGATATGTCATACATATTTGGTTTGTTATACACCTTTGTGTATAGTAGAGGAGAAGATTTACTGAAAAAAAATCTTTACTTATTAAGTCTTTCTTTGTTAGCATTCTTAGTTTATGTTTATAATTTAAATTTATTATTTATGAATGACCTATAGACTAATTATAATATATAAACATTTTTTAAACAATTCATATACAGGGCATGGGACTTTTGTGACTGTGCGATCCGATATGGCATACGATACAGGCACCTTTTTAAATGTGGGGAAAAATTATTACTTTTCTTGTATTTTAACCTTTAACAAAGCTAGAAATCAATGTGTCCTTGCTCCTTGCCATGCAGTTTTAAATCTCCTACATAAATAGCACAACACAATCAACAGAGACTTTGGTGTTTTTTTTTTTGTCTTATGTATGACATACATTTATTAAAGCAAATAATAGAAGCAATATTAGTACAACATTACATTTAATTGTCATTGCTAAATTCTTTTCATGCTGTTTTTTTTTAATGTAATGAAACAACTTTAGATTCTAGATCAAGTCAATCTAGATAAAGTTAACAATACTATATCTAGATTTACTAGATCAATGTTAAAACTCTAAATCAAATCAGTGACTGTGGACAAAGCATGTATGATTGACTTGCCATCTTGTTTGACCTTTAACATAAAAACCACTTCTGGTTGATTGGGAATAAGTTTTGACCTCATTTGACCTGAACAGACGAGTGGGAATAGGGCTAAATCCTATTCCCAGTTGGTTGGGAATAGGCACTTCGTTAATTTAATCAGATTTTCAATAGCTTTTAGTCTTATTTTTTCTCGCTATTAACATAACGGACTGACAGACTGACTTTGATGTCATATGGAGTTAATTCTTTAAATGAAATGCTAAAACAACTCGGTATAGTAATGTTTATTAAACCTCGTAATGTGACTCGCATTTTAAAAATACAATAGCTAGATTTAGATCTAATCTAGATTTTTTATACTAGATCTAGATTTTTTTAAAACACTAGAACTAGATTTTTTACACTAGATCTAGATTTTTTTTTACACTAAAGCTAGATTAAAAAAAAATAGATTCTAATTAAAATCATGGTAGAATCTTGATCTAGAATTTCTTGGTCTAGTATAGAATGTTTGTTGTTTTACATGTTTCGGGTGTTCCTTCAGAGTTGTAGTCCAAACCTCCCGCAGAACGACGGGGGATGGGAGCGAGCAGGGTTTGAACCTGGGACCATCGATGAATTCAAACGACAGTCCAGCGCGCAAACCGCACTACCCGACAGCCGTGATTTAGACTAAAAAAAATGTTTACAACGTCAAATGAATCTTTGAAACACTGTAGGAATCAATTACTGATATATGGATCAAAATAGATCAAGCAATTATAGAACTAATTATGATGATTATAAGGTTATTATTTGAAAACATATAAACAATAATATAATAATTCCTTTTATATAGTTTCTTTTGTTTGTTTTATTTTACTTGATGCAGTTCTCCTAGGCTATAGTATTTTAACTGACTACTTGAAAAATGTTTGTCCCATTAGCAAATTATAATCTTATTGATGTATGGTTATGTGAAAAAACAATTATAATAATAATTATAAGTAAATATTAACAGTTCACAATGTCATCATTAAGAATGAAGGTGAGAACCTGATATCTAATAGTAAATAAATGAATTAGACAAAAGCATGATTGGGTTTCAATGACATTAGAATCTTATAATTTGTTATAAGGTCCTTGTGTTATATCATAATATGTTTATCTCTATTTATTTATTATGTATACTTATTTTTACAAATTAGTCACAATTTAGTATAGCTAATTAGCAGAGCTAATATCACAAGGGAATTGAATCTATAGACTTTATCAAAGCTAACAAACGTGAAAATGCCAAAATTATGACTGCAACCCAATGAAAAGAATTAGAAAAAAATGGAATTGATGATTATTACATAACTGATAAGCATACGAATATACGAATATACGAGCATATAAAGTATGTTTGGTTCAACCGCACTTCAAATATTAAAATCTTTGTTTATGGACATGATCTTTGAATATCTCACTATTGTATTATTATTTGTTGCTGTAAAAAATATATCTGGATAGTACTAGTTAGTACCAGATAATTGTGTACATTTGATGCCTATTTTTTTTTACTATATTGTTATAATTTTTTAGTTAAAAAAGCATTAAAATATACTTTTTTTCCCATTAAAATGCTTAATTTGTGTGTTTTTCAATGTTATTAACTAATCTGTTTTCACTTAAAGATTGTAAAAAAATATTATTTTTTTAATATAATGTTCCTCGCGGACCACTTCCTGCTACGTACACTGCCAGTGTACATCTCACAGAATCGTTACTATATGGAATTTTCAAAAATTCTTTTTGCAGTGTCTTAGTTTGACCAATAGAAATTGATATTGAATAGAAAATGTATATTTAATGCAGTAATAAAGTTTTGGGGGTTAATGGGTGCATAGGCAAACTAGGGCCTCTAATTGGTGAGAAGAGAACTCTAATCAATTTTATTCAGAGAAGAAAAAGAAAAACTTGTCCTCAATGATATTGTTAGAGTACACTCGCTTTTAAATCAATTGCTTCATTTTAGTTCTTTCCCTGTTTATTGTTTTTTTTTCTATTTCATTTGGGGGCCACCAAATTCATCTCGCCTAGGGCCTCCAATTATCCAAGACCGGAAGTGGTGTTGGATTGTAACCCTGCTTCCGCTGTATTTTTTAAATTAAGATATAATGTGATTAGATAAACTGGTGATTCAAGGGAAATAATCAAAGAACCAGACATTTTAAGACCATGACTTCATTCCTTCCCTTTCATTTCGAAACTCAAAACGTCTGTGCTCTAAGCTGATCAATCTACACTCTACATCTAAAGGTCATGACTGATTTACTCACTACTTACCACTCACCTAGCCCTAACCCTAACCTATCACTAATTTTCACACTTACGGTGGACACAAAACAATACGACAATTTCACCTAGTTATTCATTGAATTGAACGTTGTGCATTAAAAGATGAAGTATTCAAGTTTTAGCCAGTACATGACATTGACGGGAGTTCAAATAAAATAATTCGTAGTTTTACTCGCTAATGACATTTTCATAAACTGAGACCATGGGCG
Organism: Biomphalaria sudanica; assembly: GCA_036873155.1. Taxonomy (NCBI): domain Eukaryota; kingdom Metazoa; phylum Mollusca; class Gastropoda; family Planorbidae; genus Biomphalaria; species Biomphalaria sudanica. The sequence goes on along the minus strand of JAZGLO010002484.1, from coordinate 35,741 downwards.
GACTGCCTATATGGGCAAATGGGCAAATGCCCGGTACGAACAGGTTGTTTTAGCGAGGCCGTTTTGGCGCATCCATTTTTGGCGCGAATGTCGTTTTGGCGCAGCCGTTTTGGTGCATGGGACAGTACAAAACCACCTCTTTCTGCATCTGCCATACTAACGTAAATCTGTGAGAATATAGAAAGGGCCGATATCAAATGGGCCGGTCTGGTCGCGACCAAAGAATTTTCTTTTTAATGCAGACATCTTTAAAAAAAAATGACAGCAGCAAGACACAGATGGCCGAACACGTTTTTATTATTATTATTACTCTTAATAGACCTCATTCACCAATCGTAACCAAACAGCATTTAGCACGTGAGAATATTGTTAAAACAATTAAAATTACGTATCACATGACAGCTTTTATGGATTGCGTAATTTGTATAGAAGATATAGAGAACCACGTGGAAAAATGTTGTTTGTTTACGATTGGTGAATGAGGTCCATTTTTTTTTAAATTCTATAATATTAAAAAAAGACAGTTTGTGTGGAAACACAAACTCAAAATCGGCCCCCGAAGTGGTCCAACCCGGCAGGCTTCAATATTTTCAGAAAGAACATCCAAATAAAATTATATCAAAGACAAATGAGAGATAAGAATGGAGAAAGAAAGTTAACAGATCTTGTGTAGTGCCCCAACGGTCCCTCAGATCAAAGGATAGGTGAAAGTGAATGTAAAGTTAGATATGAACCTGGCCTAACTAGTTCCTCTTTTAGACCTTGTGGTCTATAGGGCAGATGATGTAAAGTTCATCTGTTTTTGTAGCCTAAGGTTAACGAGGGTGTTATGTAGCCAGCACAACGACCAACCGCCTTTACTTTTCCCCAACTAATGTCAGGCACCCATTAGAGCTGAGTGGACTCAGAGGCGCCCAAAGATTCCAAAGTTGAAAATCCTAGTCTTCACCAGGATTCGAACCCGGGACCCCCCTGGACTAACTTATGTCTTATAATTGTTCTACTTGTTTTGAAAAGGCTTAATCTTTTAATCGAATTATCTGAGAGTGAGTGTATATTTGGCAATAATATGTTCAGGAAAATGACGTATAAGGATTACTATTCGTTTTAAATTAGGTCTAACTTATAATGCATACTAATTAGCTTTTTCTCTTTAAAAAACTGCTTGCATAACTGATTTTAAAAATTAGATTTTTCGCTTTCAGAAAAAAAACAACCGTTGCATCAGAAATATTGTGATGTCGGATTTTCAATATCGTTTCTAGTTTACGAGATCTAAACGGGACGGACGGACAGACGGACAGACATTTCCCACAAAACTAATAGCGTCTTTTCCACTTTCGGGGGCGCTAAAAATGTACATTATACACTGTACGTATATCATTTGCAAAACGTTAGACCGTACCTTTTGGTATACACGAGCGGCATGGACTTCAACCAGGGGCGGACTGGGTATCAAAATCGGCAGGGGCATTACCATATAAACAGGCACACAAATTGCTTGTCATATATTTTCGATGGGTGGGCGATTTTTACCCCACTCCACAATTTATATATATATATATATATAATTATCCTATAATTATGGTAAGACAGTACACACCGCCAAAGGGCAGCTAGGGAGTCCGGGAGAGCGCTGCGAGCTCCCCCCAGTGGGATCCGTGGGTTAAGCCCCGGAACCAAGCATTATTTCCGTATTTTAAGCTTTAAAAATGCATATTCTGAGGTATCTACAGAGCAATTAGCCTGCTACTCTTCCGCTTAAAAAAAATTCAAAAACCAAATCTGCTATTCAATGGAGTCCAGCGACTGATAGAAAATGCTTTAGTTTTTGTATTGGAGGGGGAGGGAAACCACAAAACCTTTTGGCTACGCTCATGAAATTCGGTGACAGTAGTTTGCTTACGTTGGCTGCACTGGGGCAGTAAGTAAAGTTTCCCTTTCAGACAATGAGTTCTGAGGCAAGTGATGGTTTGAAGACACTCCCCTCCCTGCTACGCCCATGTGTTATATTCTAGGTGTAAGCCTAATTCTCTACAAAATATATAAAGTTTGATAACGCATCGAAAACTGGATGTATGCCTTCGTACGATTACATAATGTATACTATTTATACATGTATGTAGTTTGAAAACTATAAACAATACAATAGCAGACTAATGAGTTTGAAGCTTTTTGGTATTACTTATAGATTACAGACTTTTATTCTAAAAATAAGATTTTTACGTCTTACGCATTACATGTGTCAATCCAGTCATGCATGGTGTATATGAATATATCATGACCAATTATCAATATAAAATTCTCTTCTTCCCTCAACAGTTTAAACAAGAAGAAGAAGTAACGGAAATATGACTCTCTTATTTCCGCGGATAGTCACCCCACGAAAAAAACAAGAGGGGGGGTGGGAGAACACGTTTTCACAGCTCGCAACGGATGACTGAGCGCTGTATTGTCAAACCCTGCCCGCTCCCCCCCCCCCTCGTCCTGCGGGAAGTAAAGTATCGTCAACCCTGAAGGAACATCCAAAATATGTAAAATATTTTACAAACAAACATTTTACAAACACTACATAGCAGGGCCGGATTTTAACCATTGTGAGGTTTTCGAATTTCGCGGGGCGAAGTTTGGGTAGGGAAGCGGACAATAAGTGAAATTTACAGAATTACTTTACGAGCCTTGCGTGTAGCAAAGTCATACAGTATATCATAATAATTCTGTTTCCTTCATAGATTCCGCTCAATAGCAAGAATTACCAAATGTTTCAATCTATCTTTGAGAATTGTTGACCTCAAGTAATTCTTCATTAGTTTGAGGCACGAGAAGCTTCTTTCACCAGAATACACAATTACGGCTAATGCATAATGCCGTTTTTATTGATAGCCCTTAGGATTGGCGTTTTCCATATACAATGACACCCAAAAATGACTTTTTTTTTTCTATATATTTCCGTATATTTTAAGGACTTTTTCGTATATTTTGCAATTTCGGGAGATTTCCAGGAGCCCTGGTTAATCGACAGGAGGGCGTGGGAAATCTGTTTTAAGTTATAAATTGGTTTAATTTAATAATTTATACTCCTTGAATTAGCGCGGGTCCCATGAAAGTGCGGATTGCAGTGGCCTAAGACGGCGATTGACTAGTTTAAAATATAAATCTCTCTTTCATTAAATATCGGATGTGACAGCGCTATATAAATTATTGTAATTATTGCAATAATTTTCTTCATTAATGACTTCATACTAAGAAGCATAAGTTTGCCATTAATTATAATAGTATAAAAATTGATTTAGATCTATAATCTAGATTAAATAATTTTTTTTTATAAGCCTTAAGTGTAGTATTTTTAGATATATGTTATTACAAATAAACAAAAAGAAACTTACTTTTTCTTTTCAAATCGCAGAAAGTAGAGCTTTATACCCCTATTGAGCTGTGAATAAGTTGGATGGTTTGCAATTTTGCGGCTGTGTGTATGTGTTAAAGTTAATTTTCTATTAAGTATTGTTAAAGAGCTAATTGTCGTTCCTATTTTTTTTTCCTGCGTTATATCAATGTTTTCTAACTTAACCTCTCTCATCCCTCTTTTTGGTTAAACTTCATTGGAACCATTAAAAGACGGGGGAGGGAAGTAGCAAAAAAACAAATGGGAGTGCCATCAAAGGCCCATGCCGACCAGCAAAATGATTAAGCCAAACACAACCCCGAAGACATCAAAGCAATCTATGCCGCTCGTGAATAGCAGAAAGTAAGGTCTAGCGTTTTGCAAATGATAATACGTACAGTGTATAGTGTATTTTTTTAGTTGATATTCTTGTTGAATTTCAAACAAAATTAATTGTAATAAAAATTTAAAAAAAACAACAACAAGAAAACGTGTTCAGGCCTTTGTGTCTTGCTGCTGTCACTTTTTTAAAAAGTTGTATGCATTGAAATTTTTTTTTCTTTGGTCGCGACTAGACCGGCCCATTTGGTACCGGCCCACCGGGCATTTGCCCGTTTGTCCATATAGCCAGTCCTCCCCTGACTTCAACACTGCTTTTGATGTCTTGGAGGTTGTGTTTGGCCTCTAATCATTTTGTTGGTCGGCGTGTGGACGTTTCACGTTGGTGTTTGCTCCCCCGTCTTTGGATGGTTCCAGTGACAGTTCATGAAAAAGAGGCTGAGAGAGATTACTATGAGTAACCATGATATCAAGCAGAAATAAATAGGGGCTACAATTAGCTCTTTAACGGATGCAATGGATACCAGGCTACCAGCACACATAGAGCTAGAAGGAAATGAGAAGGCTGACACACTCGCCAAGAGTGGGAGAACTAACTCACAATTAAATATTGCACTCTATTCAGAAGAAATGAAATAACTAATAGTAAATAAAATAAATGAAACATGTACAAGCTCTCATCCGAATCACACGAAAGATGATGCCTATTATAAGCTATCCTGACAAGATCAACGTCTAATCTTTCGACTCAGGACCGGACACCACAGAATGATGGTGACCCGACAAAATAGAGCAGACTAAACAGCGCCGACAAAATAGCGCTGACAAAATAGCGCCGACTCCACTAATTAAGTGCAGTGAATAGCAGATTAGGTTTTTAACATTTTTAGCGGAAGAGTAGCAAGCTAATTGCACTGTAGATACCTCAGAATATGCATTTTGTAAAGCTTAAAATAACGGAAATAATGCTTACAATAATAACACAAACACACACAGCACCACCCCCCATCTGACCACCAGGTTTATAACAATATATATTGGAAAGGTGGGGGGGGGGTTAAAAAAATCCCCACATCGAAAAAATCCTAGCTACGCCACTGAGAGAGAGAGAGAGCGAAAATAAAAGTGTCCAACACACTGCCATTTAGACTTTGTTGATTGTTCTTGTCCTGCCTTAAACACTTTCATTTGGTCTCGCCATGGTGTACACAAAAGAGAAACCTTGGCAAGAGACTCGAAGCTTTTCTGAAGGATGTTTTTTGAAGCGCGAAAAGATCTATGCACACTATTACATAATAAGTTAATAGTAACATTCTATGTCTACAGGTCAGGTCCTAATTAACACCTTGTTACAGGTAACTCTACAGTTCTATTGTTCATTAGTTATTAAAAGCAAAATAATCGCTCTTGAGATAGCGACTGCGTTATAAATGAGGAATTGTCTTTTTTTAAAACTTTTTTTACGTTCCTTGTTCCTGGTACTGTTCCCAGAAGGAACAGGAAAAAGAAGAAGATGTATAGACAACATTAAAGAATGTACTAGCCTCTCATTGAAAGACAACATTAAAGAATGGACTAGCCTCTCATTGAAAGACAACATTAAAGAATGGACTAGCCTCTCATTGAAAGACAACATTAAAGAATGGACTAGCCTCTCATTGAAAGACAAAATTAAAGAATGGACTAGCCTCTCATTGAAAGAGATTCTATTCAATACAAAAGACAGAGAGGAATGGAGAAAGACGGTCGATTGTCACTAAAAGGATAGGTGAAGGTAATATCAAGTCTTCATTTCCTGTGGTCATCGGTTGATGACTGACCAGCACTTCCTCTATACTTCCTTCACCAACTGTAACGTAGTAGAACTCCTCCAGAACAAGCACTTTGTCGTCCAGTGCCGTGGCGTCTCTTTGTGTCAAGTTGACCTTACACTTTGACTTTTGTCTAGTACATTCAGACCTCGCACTCAATGGGCGCAAACTCTATCAGATCCTCTCTTTAAACTACGTAAATAAGTCCAATCAAAAGTTCTAACCACAAATAAAAAAGGGGCACTAATAAGGACCAGAATTTTAAAAAATATATAATGGACTAGCTAGACCAAATCTATTTGAAGCAATGAGAAGACTAAAAGAACTTTATCAGATACAATTATGGCGACTAGTAGATATCAGTGCAAAATGTGTACGATAGATAAAGGCCAGGAGTGTGAATGTACTCCCGGTACTACATAGTGTGTGGATTCTGTGACATGGATTTAGTGATTCTTTCATCTCACATCATTCTCATGACTTAAGTCGTAAGAGCGCTGTGACAGTTCACGTAAGGGCACTGTGACAGTTCACGTAAGGGTGCTGTGACAGTTAACGTAAGGGCGCTGTGACAGTTCACGAAACTAAATCCCTCCACATAGAAAAGTCGAAGAACATTTTCACAATCAAAATAGATTTTTGTTTAGTCAATGTCAGCGAGGTGAAGGTGAATGTATGGTGCTCTTACAAATAGTGTCCGGGTCACACACACACAAGCACAACCCAGTCTCTGTACGAGTTACACAATGTACACGTTAAGATCTAACTACAGGCACGTGATACAAAGGTGTTTATCTTTTACAAAGAAACACAAAATCTGTTTCATCTGTAGTGCAGTTTTACATTACACTTCAAGCATAGATCCAATCAAACGATACTTTGAGCTTTACTTCCTCTACCAATGTTGACAGAACTTAATGTTTCCATTTTACGATTTCTTGTAAACGTAGAATTAGTTTCATTTTAATTAGTGGCGTCTGGAAGAAGATAGACATACATTCAAATTGTCAAAAGCGTTCTGCGGATGTCCTTATTTAAAAAATAACTAAAACATGTCCACTACATGAAAATGATGCAACAACATTCAATTAAACTTTAAAAATGTTGTGCGGTACTTTGAAATTCTATCGATACAAAGAAGTGTAATGGCAAATTGATGGAAACCTTAACTATAGGAGGAGATGTATTAAGGGGACTAACTCAGACATTGACGCAACAGTGTTTCATTCAATATTAAGGTGTTCCAATTGAAATAGTAATCATGACAATAAAAACTATGAAAGTACTCAACTGGATACTATTACCCTAACCCTAACTAGATACAATTACCCTAACACTAACTAGATACTATTACCCAAACCCTAACTAGATACTATTATCCTAACCCTAACTAGATACTATTACCCTAACCCTAACTAGATACTATTACCCTAACCCTAACTAAATACTATTACCCTAACCCTAACTAGATACTATTACCCTAACCCTAACTAGATACTATTACCTTAACCCTAACTAGATACTATTACCTTTCCCCTAACTGGATACTATTACCTTAACCCTAACTAGATACTATTACTTTAACCCTAACTGGATACTATTACCTTAACCCTAACTGGATACTATTACCCTAACACTAACTAGATACTATTACCCTAACCCTAACTAGATACTATTACCCTAACCCTAACTAGATACAATTACCCTGACCCTAACTAGATGCGCTTGTCCTCCATCCGGCGAACATGTCCAAGCCAGCTGTAAACATGCTGGGAATACCTGATCGCGCAAGAATCTCAGTATTGCACACTTTTTCTTTCCATGTGACATTCTTGCTTTGCGTAGGTGGTCCATGATTCACTGCCATACAGCAGTGTACTCATAACGCATGCCTTGAAGACTTCCATTTTGGTCACCGTAGTTAGCTTATGGTTTTCCCAAACTCTTGGCCTGAGTCTAGCGAATGTCGAGGCAGCCTTCCCTATGCATTTTTTCATCTCCTCTTCTAGGGACAGGTCATCTGTAATTGTGGATCCCAGATAGCAGAATTCGTTTACGGCGTCCAGCTTGTTATCATCAATGAGGATGGAGGGTGGTGCTGTAGTAGGTGGTCCCATAACATTTGTTTTCTTCGTGCTAATAGTCAAGCCATATTCTTTACAGGCCTAAGAGAAGAGGGACATTAGTGACTGAAGTTCCTCTTGTGTGTGTGCCACTACCGCTGCGTCATCCGCGAATAGCATATCTCTTACGAGGGTGGCTCTGATTTTAGTTTTGGCCCTCAGTCTGGCAATATTTAGGAGTTTGCCATCAAATCTGGAATGGAGATAGATGCCTTCAGTGGATTTGTCAAACGCGTTGTGGATTAGCAGTGAGAATAGTATTCCAAAGAGGGTTGGGGCCAGGACACATCCTTGTTTAACTCCGCTGTTTATACTGAAACTTTTAGAGCTGGCACCGTTGAATTGCACTGTGCCTATCATATTTTGGTGGAAAGATATGATTACATTTAGTAGCTTGGGTGGGCAGCCTATTAACTGTAAAATTTTAAAGAGGCCATCTCTGCTAACTAGATCGAAGGCTTTTGTCAGGTCAATAAACGCAATGTATGAAGGCATCCTTTGTTCTCTGCACTTTTCTTGGAGTTGGCGGACGGAGAAAATCATGTCAATTGTGGATCTCCCTGAGCGGAAGCCGCATTGTGATTCTGGGTAGACCTGATCAGCGAGTTTTTGTAGCCTGGGAAGTATCACTCGAGCAAAGAGTTTGCCTACAATACTTAAGAGGGAGATTCCCCTGTAATTGTTGCAGTCGCTTCTGTCACCTTTGTTCTTATACAGTGTAATGATTTTAGCATCCCGCAGGTCTTGTGGAACAGCACCTTCTTGCCAACATTTACAAAGCAGTTCGTGTAGAGGTTGGATTAGAGTAGTCTTACATTGTTGTAGAAGATCTGGGGGGATACCATCGCATCCGGGTGCTTTGCGGGCAACAATGTTGTCTATGGCTTTGTTGAGCTCTGAAAGGGTGGGTGTTTCATCTAGCTCGTTCATTGTGGGTAGTTGTATGATGGCTTTAAGGACTGAGTCAGAGACTGAGCTTGTTGTGGCGTAGAGCTCAGAGTAATGTTCCACCCAACTGTGCATTTGTTGGCACTTGTCTGTAATAATTTCCCCAGTGGTTGATTTCAGAGGTGCTGTCTTGTTTTGGGAGGGTCCGAAAGCCTTGTTGATTCCTTCGTACATCCCTCTTATGTTGCCCACTTGGGCTGCGAGCTGAATACTCTCACTGAGCTCTACCCAGTATTCATTGGCACAGATCCTTGCTGTCCTCTGTGCATTGGCTCTAGCTTCTTTCAGGTTTAGCAGGTAGGTTTTGCCTTGTAAGTAGCGAGTAAATCTCTCTTTGCTCTGATGACAGGTGCTAAAATAACCGCTTTAGAGTCGAACCAATCACTTTGTTTTGTAATTTTTCTTCCAAAGATTTCCAGGGAAGTCTTTTGTATGGTGGACTTGAGGTGTTCCCATTTTTCAGTTGCTGTATTCTCAGAGATATTTTTCTACTCGCGTTCAAAAGATTCCGCAAACTGTATCTGGAGATCAGGTTGACACATCTTGCTTACATCCGATTGGGGTCTTCCAATCTGCTTGGTATGGTGGATTTTTTTAGGGAGAAGATTGATCTTACAACATTCCAAGGAGTGAACTGTGTCGCAGTCTGCACTGTGATAGGACCTGGTAAGCTTGACAAATTTTAAGCACTTTTGTCTTACCATAATTAGGTCTAGTTGGTGCCAGCGTTTGGAGCGAGGGTGCCGCCAAGATACTCTGTGCTGCGGCTTAGTCTTGAAATAGGTATTAGTGACGCAGAGGGAGTGTAGTGAGCAAACCTCGAGGAGCCTTTGTCCGTTTTCATTTACTTTTCCGACACCAAAACGCCCAATACAGCTGTCCCATGCAGAGTTGTCAGATCCAACGCGTGCATTGAGGTCGCCGAGGATGATAACCTGTTCCGTGGTTGGGATCTCGCTAAAAGCAGACGAAAGGTTGTCATAAAACATATCTTTGACCTCTGGTGTGGAACTCAGAGTAGGAGCGTAGGCACATATCAAAATCACATGTCCAATAGATGTGTTAAGGCGTAGTGATAGGAGTCTTTCTGAACCGTTGCACTTTAGCTCTACTGTGTTCAGCAGTGTGTTCTTAACTGCAAAACCAACGCCATGTTCCCTTACTTCACTTTCGGCTTTGCCTTGCCAGAAGAAGGAGTAGTCTTTTTCTTTGATTGATAAAGAGTCAGCTAAACGAGTTTCCTGAAGGGCGGCAATGTCTACTTTGAGCCTGGACAGTTCATCGTTTATTATTGCAGATTTTCTGACATCTTCTATGTCTGGTAGGTTTTCATTAAGTCCAGTTTGTAGAGTACGCACATTCCACGTGCCCAGTTTAAGAGTGGAGCTCCTCTATTTTTTCTTCATGTCGACTGGTACATTGGCTTTGTGCCTGCTTTTAGATTTTGTCCTATCCTCGTGTACCCAAACGAGGAAGACAGGCATGACGGGACAGCACCTTATTGTCTGGGGGCTTCCCAGCTTGAGGCCGGCGGTAGCTGTCCATTGGAATCCTAGGATCCCTCCCACCGACGAAAGTGGCCCCTGGCGCCATGCTCTACGTCAATTGAGCATTTGAGCTTATAACCGGTGACTGCCACTTCCCGTGTTTGGCCGACGCCTAAGGCGAAGCTGGAGTGTCCTCTCCAGTTTTTTAGGGTTAGGGCTTTGAATAAGTGAGATGAAAGCCTGGGCATTGTTTATGGTCGGAACGATGTCGCCCACACAGCAGTTCCCCCCTCTACGCGCAGCTGATGTGACCAAAGGAACGGAGTATCCAGTACAGTTTGGGATCAGTAGCGCCGCAGGATCTGCCAGGCTGTAGAACGGTGTGCCACAGTCTGCCTAAGGGTCACCAGCTCCTGATTTTTCCTCAAGGTTGTCTCCCGAAGCCTTTCCCGTGTTTGGGTATAGCCGCAGGGCAGCAGAGGTTTGGATTCCGAGTTTTCCTTCTCCTACATGGGTAGCCAACCAAGGCTAACGAGCCCCTTCTGCCCGAAGCTTACTGGTTTAGGCGCCAGTTGCTCGCCTTTGCCACTTCTCCTGTCTGTGGTAACGGTTCCGCCAGGCTCAGTAACTGAGCCACACGTGAAGGCCAGGAGTTGGACTGGTTGTCAGAGGCTATTTGAGACGCATGCCATTGGAAGCACTTTGTAGGTAATGATGGACTTAAGACCATTACCACTTCCGGCGTTAACAACCTTGTGGAACCAACCCCTACCCTAACCCTAACAAGATACTATTACCCTAACCCTAACTTGATACTATTACCCTAACCCTAACTAGATACTATTACCTTAACCCTAACTAGATACTATTACCCTAACCCTAACTAGATACTATTACCATAACCCTAACTAGATACTGTTCAGGCTTCCGCGCGGTGTTGATGCTTGTAAATGGATCTAGTGTAGATCTACGTCTGACTGGAGGTAATGCCGAACTCAAAACTACTTTAGTAACACCGGCGAAAAGCCGAAACAAACAAAATATGTAGTCGACGCTGATGCTGTTTACAAATCCATTTAATAATTAAGAAGGGAATCGTCCTATGTCAGCTATGTCCGTTAATCCGTATCTATATTCTACTGTTCTACACAAAGCATCCTCTTTCTAGCGTCACTAAGAGCGTTCTTGTTTTTTAAAGATCTGTCACGTCATTTGTCGCTAAGTAAAACTTTACCCTTATTCCCGAAACAAATAACTAATTCCTAATCATGTCATAACAACTCCTCCCCCTCCCGCTAAAAAAATTGCCAGTCAATTTTTTATCTACTGTCTTAGTCTTACATTGTGCAAGGGCCAAAATGTAGGGAAACATAAAAGACAACACAACTTGAGTCTTGATTTCGGTTTCAACTTCTTCATCATTGTCCCAAACTCAAGTTGATCTGAACACCTATTTCCCTCAAATGTCACAAAGTGATACTGTCCAATGTGATGTGCCATAGGTGATCGCCGACATAGTCCGTATATCCATACTTTATCACATCACATTCCAGAGGTTCCACCACTTTCCCTCACACGTCAGGACAGACATTTTACCTAATATGACAAATTAACATTTATCAATAATCGTTCTCCCACTATACACCTAACGTTCGTTCGGGCATTTACAAGTGTATTTTATTTCCTCTCTCCACTTACTTGTCCCAGCGCGACCTAACTCTTTACTGATGTATGATCATGATCAACAAGGAATAACTTATAAAACTTACTTTCCCTTGATATCAATACCTCGTCGCCTTATAAATGCCCTATCTATTCATACCTCCATACATACAATTCATACATATTCATACATAATAAATAACTAACATGAGTCAATCTAATACTAACTAATACTACAACAACATAATACCCATCTGATAATGACTACTAGCCAAATCAATTAATTAAGAATATACAATTTAAATAAAATCCAACTTATTTACACTACGGTTGTATAGTGTTATGTTTCACAGGCTATCTACACGACCCATACATTTGTTCTCTCCAACTGGAGTTAACATCTCTTCTTACACCACTATAGCCCGCGTGTGTCCTTCTTCCTCTGTATGACGTGCGCTTACCGCTACCACAGTCATTGCTTCTATCATCAATGTCGGATACAGACCTGTGCCTCCTATCCGAACTCGCAATCTTCTGTTCAGACTGTTCTGCCCTACTCCAACAGTCTTTAGCGATGTGCCCATGTTTATGGCAGTTAAAACAAATTCTGTCCTTTCTAAGTTTGTTTCGCCTCATGTTTCCATACCTGTTTTTCCAACTTCTAACCTGTTTGTCAGTAGCGTCTCTCACACCTGCTACATTTCCAAGTAAAACATCTCTAGATAACCTCGGCATGGCTACCCCTTCACAATACCCTGTATACAATGGAGATCGAAGGAACACTTTGCACGCTTCGAACCTCTTAACTGCGCCGTCTGCCAATCTGACTGATTTGGTATAGCCTAAATAATCATTGGACTTAACTAATCCCCTTCTGATCGCGAGTGTACTGCTAGCTGTGTCCCGGATCACATTTATCTGTTTATTATTTATCATGCCCGGATATAATTTAAATCTATCTTCCCCACAATCAACGTAGTTAATTTCTTCATCTGGTTCACTATCTCCATTATCCTGTTCCCTACCTTGAATGTTCCTCACAAAATTAACCCTATCTGGTGGCCGATTATCCCTCTCTTGTCTACGGTTTCCTTGATTACCTCTCCTATCACTAGTGCCACTATTATCCTGTGTATTCCCATTGCCAGCTCCATTCCCTCTATGTTTTTTACATTGGTATGCCATGTGTCCCTTTTCCTGACAGTTAAAACATGTAACCTCCCTAAGGTTTCTATCACTTGCTTTAGGTCTATCTATTCTCCTATCATAACTTTCCCTGCCATTGTTTTCATTTTCCCAGGATCTATCCTTTATGCCATCATAACTATCCCGACTATTGTTCCCACGTTCCCTGGACCTACCATTTCTCCTACCATAGGTGTCCCTATCACTAACATCATTCCTTCTACAATACTCCCTATCATTGCTATCATTTCCCTTTACATAATTTACCAGGTCAATAACCTTTTTGTGGTCTCTAACTGAAAGTGGGTTGTTTGGATAAGCATTCTTAAAGATCCTAATAATTTCTACCAAGTCTTCAATTACCTTAGGGTTTCTTTCTTTTACAAAAGACTGTAGCTGAGGGTCGCACTTGTTGATAAAATTGTCAATTAGAATAAAGTTCTTCAACCCTTCGTAGGTGTTCTCCACATTCTCGAATCCGAGCCATTTAGTGAAGAAGTCCTTCTCTGAGTTGATAGTTGTTTGTGGATCAACTTGGCTGGATGGAGTGTTTTCGTAATACTTCTTTCGGAATGTTGTCGCGTTGTGCCCGTATGCGTTTAGCAGTTCCTTCTTTAGCACCTGATAGCTGTTTTGCATCGAGTGATCGTGGTTCTGGCAAATCGTGAGGGCTTTCCCATGCACGAAGTCCAACAAGATTTCGGACCACTCCCTCTCTTGGACATTAAACTTTGCTAGTTTAATCTCAAAGCGTTTAAGATAGTCGCCGATGTCGTCCTTGTCTTCCGCAAAAGGTTGTATTTTTTTTTTCATCCATGCGGCGCTACTATGGCTTTCTATGTTGGCACTATTGTTGCTGTTCCCTTCGATGGGCACACTTACACCAGCCTCTATCCTCATCTGCTCAACTTGAATTCTCACTTTTCTGTCCGCCTCTTTCTCGATGCGTTCCGCTTCTCTGACTTTTCCCCGTTCTACACGGTCTGCCTCTTCTTTTTCTTTTTCTCTGGCTCTTTCAGCTTCTCTGACTCGTTCCCGCTCTCTGCGATCTGCTTCTTCTTTTTCCTTTTCTCTGGCCTTTTCCGCTTCTCTAACCTTCTCTCTCTCTAGGCGTTCTGCTTCTGCCGCCACCATCTGCTGCACATAGGCAGTTAGTTCTTTGCCTCGCAGTTCTAATTCTGTCTTGGCTTCATGAATTAGCTTTTTTCTAAATTCTTCTAGGTCGTAACCTGAAGTAGTTGCCATATTCCTTATTTGTTACTTTATCCTACGTTATGGTACCTCTTATACCAACAAACAAAACCCTTGGCGTCTAACTACCAACTTAGACTAATAACCACTTCTACCCTTTCTCAAGATACACTTAGTATCCTTGGTACAAGTGTGTAGGCTACACTTTGACCCGACTGAATACAATGTGCGACACACGCACACTCAACCGGCAACGTGTTACTCAACACTAGTGGCCGGTAAATAGACCAACCTGTCTATTTACAAATACTAAAATTACAACTGGGCAATCAGGCTTCACCTCGATTGTTCCCCAGATCTAGTCTAGATTACGCTAGATCTTAGTTACTTCTTACCTGCTTTCACAGCCAGGAGTGTATATAACTTACACCTCATACAAATAACTATGAAAATAAACTTAAATACGATAAACACCAAACTACAGATCCAGTTCTAATGAATGAGACTTTCGTCTGACAGTAAGACTTAAGACGGGAGTATTGCAAACAATTAATACATGACGTTACTAACAAATGCTTAACTAAATGATTCACACTCACATACAGGACGCATTAACAGCTAAACATATATATGGACCTCTTGCTAGATTACACCTAATTTTAAGGATATCCCCAATCCACCACGATTTAACCTGGTAGTGATAATCTAGCGAGTGGTCACTTCCCTACAGACTCTAATTATTCTAAGGAGAAAGTAGTTAAATAACACTTGACTTATCTGTCTAAGAAGCGGTGATAACTCCACAGTCAGTATCGGGTCCACTCTTCCTACGCTAATGTCTGTCCCGGCGGCAAGGCTCACGGCGATGTCTTCCCTAGCGGTGAGACAAGAACAACGAACGTTTCGGTTCTCCAAGGTCCTCCGGTACTGGTCTGCAATGGCTCCGGTTCTTCGGTGGTACGGCGTCTGGTTCTGGTGTTCACGGTGATCTGTCGTCTGGCTCCGGTTCGTCGGTGGCGTAGAGTCTGGTTCCGGCTGCTGGTTCCGACGCAGGTACGGTGGTTCCAGGTGGTCGTCTGTGCAAAATGAACCTGAAACGGTCCAACTATTGACACAGCAACAAAGTCAAAGTCCAGTGCTAAACTACCGGCTATCTGGCTATCTAACGTGTAGCACAGAATTCAGCCGAGCTGTAGATCAAATTAGCACTACTGTACTTAAGTGCCGTAGGCAGTACGATGTCTCCTACGTCAAAAGTTCTTTGGCGTGACCCCAACGGTCGATCTTGGCCTTGCAGACGGTGACCTTCACGTTCGTTCTCACTATGCCGGGCAGGCGATATCTCTTCAGTACGGAATCGACAGGACGGTTTTCTTCCCTCCACAAAACTGTAGCCTTCTCGATAGAAGCTTCAATACGATGCCACAAGTATGGGCATTTACAAATCACAACTGTAGATCTAGATCTATATTTCGTTACCTCCTAGTTCTACGAGTCCAGGATCTCACTGGCTTTCCTTCGCCGACGTGGCTGTATAATCAGGGTCTAGCTGCAGACTAGGCCGATGACGTTAACTTCTGCCTCCTCCTAACAGAGGGCTTCTATTCTTCTTGATGTTGCTGCCAGTAAGCTCCGAGTCGGGGATCGCCACGTTGTTCAGGCTTCCGCGCGGTGTTGATGCTTGTAAATGGATCTAGTGTAGATCTACGTCTGACTGGAGGTAATGCCGAACTCAAAACTACTTTAGTAACACCGGCGAAAAGCCGAAACAAACAAAATATGTAGTCGACGCTGATGCTGTTTACAAATCCATTTAATAATTAAGAAGGGAATCGTCCTATGTCAGCTATGTCCGTTAATCCGTATCTATATTCTACTGCTCTACACAAAGCATCCTCTTTCTAGCGTCACTAAGAGCGTTCTTGTTTTTTAAAGATCTGTCACGTCATTTGTCGCTAAGTAAAACTTTACCCTTATTCCCGAAACAAATAACTAATTCCTAATCATGTCATAACAATACTATTACCTTAACCGTAACTAGATACTATTACCCTAACCCTAACTAGATACTATTACCCTAACTCTAACAAGATACTATTACCTTAACCCTAACTAGACACTATTACCCTATCCCTAACCCAAATACCCTAACCCTAACTGAATACTATTACCCTAACCCTAGCTAGATACTATTACCTTAACCCTAACTGGATACTATTACCCTAACCCTAACTAGATACTATTACCCTAACCCTAACTAGATACTATTACCTTAACCCTAACTAGATACTATTACCCTTTCCCTAACCCGATTACCCTAACCCTAACTGGATACTATTACCCTAACCCTAACTAGATACTATTACCCTAACCCAAACTAGATACTATTACCTTAACCCTAACTAGATACTATTACCTTAACCCTAACTGGATACTATTACCTTAACCCTAACTGGATACTATTACCCTAACCCTAACAAGATACTATTACCCTAACCCTAACTAGATACTATTACCCTAACCCTAACTAGATACTATTACCCTAACCCTAACTAGATACTATTACCTTTCCCCTAACTGGATACTATTACCTTAACCCTAACTAGATACTATTACCTTAACCCTAACAGGATACTATTACCTTAACCCTAACTAGATACTATTACCCTAACCCTAACTAGATACTATTTCATTTGATTTGTCCATACAATGATTTCTTTAGTTCATATTTCACTATGTATTAGCGCGTTAAAATCCAAGAATAGTTTTGATGACCTTACAGAAAATAGTTAGTCTTTCATTTCTATAAGACCACATACCTCATGTAATCTTCATAGTATCTACTATAGATCTACTGTAGTATGAACTGTCAAATCCTAACACAAGCATGAACTATATTTTGACGTGACTTCGGGATGTTTGGAAACATGTTCTCTTCCAATTCAATATTCAGTCAGGGCTCAGGGTTTAGGGTTTCTGTTGTCCTGAGCATTAGATATACATTGGAAGTATGGGTTCAGTCAGTCAACTTACCTGAGGGACCACTACTACCACTTATTACCTACTACAACCAAATTTCAGACACATTACATACATTTTTCAGACTATTACGAACATTTTTCAGGCATATTACGGAATTTTACAGGTATATTACAGACCGTTCCCGGTCACTTCATCCCCGGTCACTTCATCCCCGGACACTTCATCCCCGGTCACTTCATCCACGGTTATTTTATTACCTGTCACTTCATCCCCGGTCATTTCATCCCCCGGTCATTTCATCCATTTCATCCTTGGTCATTTCAATCCCCTGTTATATTCATCATCTGTTTATTTAGTTATAGTAGAAATCATGAAATGAGCAATATTTAATATATTCATTTTTTATTTAAATGACAAAAAGTGTAACACATTAGATAAGAATAAATTAAATTTAAATGCCATTACAAACTACACAAATTGAGCATGTATAAATATAGATGTAATGTAAACAAAAATGTTCTCCTGATATGGGTGAAGTCAGCCTTTAGTCGGAAAAAACAACAAAAAAAAAAACAACTTATTTCAAGGCTAAAAATGACGCGCCCAATTTCAAGAAAGAGCGATTGAAAAATAAAATAAAGTGAAACATGGTCGTACTTTCACCACACCTTGGCCTTTGATGATAAGTTATCAGCGGCATGATCATAATTATTGTAATCGCACTTCTATTTCTCACTACTTCCCCCAAACCTTGGCCTTTGATCAGGATAATATTATAATATTACATCCCCCACATCCAATAGAAGCGCTATAGCTAAGTACACACCCAGATTTACAATATAATATAAGATTTCTCATCAAGAATTCAAAGTGGAAGGGGAAACATTATAAAGGCATTAGTAACATGTCATAAAATATTAAAAAAACATTCTACGTCATCATATTTATATATTAGATGAAATGAGGGCTTAAAGTCAAAGCCTTAACAGCACAATTAAACAATGGAATAGAAAAATATTTAATTGGGGATGAAATGACCAGGGGATGAAGTGACCAGGGGAGGAAATGACCAGGGGAGGAAGTGACCGGGATGAAGTGACCGGGAATGAAATGACAGAAACATTTTAGACACATTACAGACAAATTACAGATATATTCCAGACATATCACTGGCGGATCCATCGGGGGGGGGGCGGTAGGGGCGACTAGTCTAGAACTCACACAATTTGTAGAACAATTGATTACGTTTTTTAATAATATATACTAATTATTTATATTTAAACCTATTTTTTGATTATTTCGCCCCCCCTCTAGTATGTTGGTCAACATGGTGGGGTCGGGAGGGGGCGATGGCATCAATTCCGCCCCCCCCTAAACTTTCGAGTGTAGGGGGGGGGCGGCCCAATATATATCTAGAAATCACAGCTTCCTAACAGAATCAATTGAATATCTATATGATTAAAACTTGTTATTGGTATTTTAACCGATATGTATATTATGTCGTTCACCTCTTGGCCGATGGGGTAGGGATCGAATACCTCTACTGCCCTTCCCACCTAAAACCTTTGAGTGGGAGGGGGGCGGTCCTACTTTTCGGAGAAATCATAGTTTGTGAACAAAATTTGTTGAATTAATATATTAATTTTATATTATGTCGCTCTCCTTCAGGTATTTTTGCCGATTCCGTGGGGTGGGTGGGGGGCGATTGCATGTACTGCCCTCCCCACTCTAGCCCTCTGAGTGGAGGGGGCGGTCATGGTTTTATGGAGAAATCATTGTATGTGAATAAAATTTGTTGAATATGTATATAATATAAACTACGTGAACACATTGTATATATTGTATATGTCGCACCACACTCTAATCTCAAATTTTATCATTAGTAGGCTTACATATAAAATGAAAAAAGGTTGTACCAGGTGGGAGGGGCGATACATGCAATCACCTTCCCCCCAAACCAATACTTTTTCTTTTTGTATTCTAGTTCAGAAATTACTAAATAAATAAAATCTGTCACTAATAAAATGTATACATGCTATAAAATTAAATTCTTATATCGAGTCGCCCCAACCTTATTCTTAAATGCCAAATGCAATCATTAGCAGAAATTATAAAAAGGAGTGAGGATTAATCATTTTCACTCTATCGCCCCCTCCCCTTTATAGACAGAGTTTATGTAATTTCACATGAATTTATCTTAATTATTTTAAGAAAGACTTTGCTTTGGAAAAGTTTTAATGCAAACGAAATATTTCAGTATAAGAGTCATGATTGAGATGAGTTCTAAATCCTAATAATTTTTTCCTAGTCGCCTTTTTCCAACCTTTACTCAATCTGATATTTTTCTAGTTAATTAAGTTTTGGACTAGAACTCACAATTTATGCTTGTATTTTATTGAATATTATTGATCGAATAATTTTTTTTCGGCGGCGATCCTCAAAGCCTTAATCTAAAGATGTGGGGTCTAGTATCTATCTTTTTAAGGAACAAATCGGTTTATTTGCAATGTATTAAGGGCGTAAAAATGTATATTAGAATATTTTTCAACATTATTCAAAAGGTCCTTTATAATAGGATGAATAATGAGCTTTAGGTCAGGAGAATACGTTTCTTCAGTGAAGAATGCAAGAAAATGCTTTTCGTGATTGGGCTTCGACCCGAACCCCACTGATGAATAATGAGCTATAAATGTTAGGAGAATGCGTTTCTGCAGTGAAAAAATGCAAGAAAACGCTTTTTTCGTCGGGGTGAACCCCACCGGGGGAATCTTACAAAACACCCCAGACCCCCAAGCTTGCAAGAGAAACGCCTCAACATGACTTTTGTATTTTTTCGCTGAAGGTTGAGAAACACTGCTCTATTATATTCTCATATTCTTATATATATATCTGCTGTACGCACGTTTATGCATAGGGTTAGGGTTTACTCCACGTTAGAGTTAGGGTTTGGAAAAAAATCGCCCCCCCCACTTCAAAGTTCTGGATACGCTAGTGAGACATATTCCAGACATATTCCAGACATATTACAGACATAGTTCAGACATATTCCAGATATATTCCAGACATATTCCAGACAAATTCCAGACATATTCAGACATATTCCAGACATATTCCAGACATATTCCAGACATATTCCAGACATATTCCAGACATATTACAGACATATTCAAGACATATTTTAGACATATTACAGACATATTCAAGACATATTACAGACATATTACAGATATATTACAGACATGCTCCAGACATATTCCAGACATTTTACACACATATTACAGATATATTACAGACATGCTCCAGACATATTCCAGACATTTTACACACATATTACAGATATATTCCAGACATATTCCAGACATATTCCAGACATATTCCAGACATATTACAGATATATTCCAGACATATTCCAGATATATTCCAGATATATTACAGACATATTACAGACATATTCCAGATATATTACAGACATATTCCAGACATATTACAGATATATTACAGACCTATTCCAGACATATTACAGATATATTACAGACATATTGTAGACATTTTCCAGTCGTATTACAGACACATTACAGACATATTACAGACATATTAAAGATACATTGCAAAGCTACGAGCAGGCAAGGCATGTGCCCATAATGTAGCTGACACATAAATACAGGACCTCCCATTTCTTTGTGGATAATGAAGATTATTATTGTTTGAATCCTTTAGACCTGCTAGAAATACTTTCTTGGTAATTTTAAAAAAAAGTTTTTAAGGTAGCGGAAAAAAACAAAACCTAAAGCATTTAAATAACACATTTGTCAGTAACATTGCTACGTTTACTAGATTTCAGAACACCTGCATGGTCAGAAGCAGACTGCTAGGATCTTGGACTAATAGATGTCAGACCACCTGCATGTTCAGAAGCAGACAGCTAGGATCTTGGACTAATAGATGTCAGACCACCTGCATGTTCAGAAGCAGACTGCTAGGATCTTGGACTAATAGACCACACGTGAATACTCTAGACTCTAGTGTAAAAAAGAAATCGATCCACATTAATAAATGATTTTTTCCATTCTTGCAAAACGATGCGTTTCATTTTAGAACTGAACTATTGAGATGTAGTTGAACACGCCACAAGTTTGTCTACGTAACAAGCAAACGAAATGCGTGGGTTGAATAAAATAATGTGTAGAGTTGATCAGTGTAGCCAATACGCAACAAAACACGCGCATAAGAAACAAACTTTAAGCTGAGTTACTTCCCTTTGTTCGAGACTTTCCTCTCAAGTAACAGGCACACCACTAATGTTGAAGCCCTCCCTCTCTCTCCTGGCTCTCTCCCGTAGCTGGCTACACCAACCCCATGCTATCAAACTGTGCTGACGAGAATCTCCCTTGAATACTGTGTTTTCATGTGTATAGAATCGATGTATTTTGTTTTGGCTTTGAGCATTCTCAAAACATCTTGGTTCAATGGACGATTGATTCCTTGTTAAGATTTGTTCATGGAAGCTGGATGATAAACACATTTCAAGTTGGTGATTGTCACAAGTTTTTAGAGATTTCATGTCGTCCCGGTGAACAAATTCGATGTGTCTATGGTGTTGGCGGAAGTCAAACAGATGAAAACTTTGATCCAAACCCAATGACCTCCTTGTTGTAATATCGGTAGAGAGGTAAGTACATATTTCTTGTTATATTTCTTCAGGAAATGACAGTATTGTGCATGGTTTAAACTCTACCATGTTTTGTTAGTACTAGTTTATTACATTGTTCTCAAATGTTCTTGTGTATTATATTAATAACTCACACTCGTCTGTGTCTAAGTAGGTTGGAAGTCTTTGGGTTTTCTTCAGCCATTGCCATGTAGGCTGTAAACATCTTCCAATGAAAGAGAAGGAGAGAGAGAGAGAAAGAGAGAAAGGAAGACAGAGAGAGAAGGAGAGAGACAAAGAAAGAGAGAGAGAGGGAGAGCTGAAAAAGAGTGTCTCAGTGAGAGAGATGCACAGAATGAATGTTCAAATGAAATACCGGAACTTGTAACTGAAACATATGAAACGTTTGACATCAATGTTGATTTATCAACAGTACCATTGAGTCAGTATCAACACTAAGTACACATCAACACCCAGTGGAATCATTATCAACAGTACCATTGAGTCAGTATTAACACTAAGTACACATCAACACCCAGTGGAATCATTATCAACAGTACCATTGAGTCAGTATCAACACTAAGTACACATCAACACCCAGTGGAATCATTATCAACTTGTAACATTAATCATCAATATTTGAATAGTCAACATTGATAAAAATTTAATAATAACAAGTGAATTAACAACATTGTTAATAATTGGATTTATCAACATTGATAATAAATGACTTATCAACATAGATAATAAGTGAATTTATAGCATTATTTTTAAGGGAATAATCAATAAGTAAGATAAATGAACTATGGATTTGTAGATAAACCATTTATGTTTGAATTCGGAATGTGTTAGAAGATATCAATTGATAATTGTTTGTTTGAAATGTTTAGGATGTTCCTTCACACGCGCAGATTGTTACGTCATAGGCCAGTTTTCCCACAGTAGGGAGGGGTGGGCAGGGTACGAGACAACATTCCAGAGTGCATACGACCAGGCAGACCTAATTTAAAGGATAGCAATATTATAAGATTGTACATACAAGTCGTATAATTATTATACAGATTTAAATAAATATACTTGGTTCTACTATAGTTGATGCTATTTTTACAAGACTTCTATGCAACTTGGGAGGGAAAAACCTGGTTGTCAAAAACCTTCACACAGATTTCGAATACGGCTCTAACGACTTTGCGAGAAATTTGATAGTTGATGTATATCGCTAGGAAAAGAATTACTCACTCGTTGGCCACACGTTATAATTTTTGAAAGTAAAAAAAAAAGATTGTACTTAAAATCTGGCTAGAAGAAGAGAAACATATTTGTCTTTGACGGACAATACGTTATAGAAGAGTTATCTTCTTCTTCTAGCCAGATTTATTGCTCTACTGAGCTGTGAGCTCTTTTGCAGACTGTGCCAAGGAATAAACAGTGTGCTGTTCTCTTCAGTTGTTCAGCACTGCCGTACAGGGTGTTGGTTATGTTGGGCTGTAGTGGAAGCATCGCCTTCTAAATTTAAATCCAAAAGTCTATCATCGGAATATTATCAAATCAAGCAAATCTATACATTCGTTTGAACAGGATTCTTTCTCGAGGAAAGGGGCTTGAATGTTATTTAGAGATAAAAGAAATAATTGCTGTGTAAGCTGTATAAAGAGCTCATGTCTTTTTTAAAAATACATTCTTTAACTGATTGGTCAATTAAGCATGGTCTGATTTAAGGGAGGGCAGGAGGAGTTACAGGTGCCCCCACAAGAAAGAGATCTCTACAAGAAAGAGGCATCCACAAAAGAGATAGAAGTATACCCGAATTTCGACGAGACAAAAGTTTTTTTCCAAAAAAATTTTTTCCAACTACAGCTGCTTGTTTACGTGAAGCCGTTGACCAAGGGTCTTATTCAGCCTTAACCTTCCCAAACTAACAACAAGTAGGCAGATCAAATATTTTTTTAAAAAGAAAGCGAGATTAAATGTATAGGAAATCTATTTCTTCTCAAATATAGCATGCTTTTAGATATACGTATTTTCACTCATAAATTTCTTTTAAAGCTTTCGAAAATTTGAAAGGGCCTCAATAGAAAACAATCTTGCTCCGGGGCTTACATGTACTTAAAACTGGCCCCGGATTCAAGTTTTATCATCGACAAAGAATAATGTGCAAATTTTCGCTTGATCAGAGAATGGGAAGTGGGAGATATGACGTGAAAGCCTACAAGATTTCACCCAGGTGGAAAGAGTTAATCCTATCTTTATAGAATACAGACGTTACTTCCAAAAAGAAGACGATTACGTCCTACGCGTCATGCATCTAATCATGCATGTTAACCAATGACTTAAATTCTGCCAAGTCACTGGTTTTCCTAGCGTGCTCAGGCAACCCATTCCATGCTCTAATAGCACTAGGGAAGAAGGAGCATTTGTACAAATTTGTCCTAGCATATGGGACGAGGAATGTGCCTTTATTTTTGTGTCTTTCAGAGTATTTTATAGGACATTTGTACTGTATTTGAAGATTATGGCTCAGTGTTTTATGTATAATTGCTACTTTAATATTATATGGTTTATTAAAAAAAAAAGAAAGAACTTTAAAATCAAGTAAACTGAAGCTATGTTTCAGTTCTTTGTGAGTCGACTTGAAGAAGTTGATCAACTTGTTTTTAAGTGACGTCATCTTTGACTCTTTCTTTGCATGTTTACTCAGCTAGTGACTTGTTGAGGTCGTGACTCGTTGAGGTCGTGACTTGTTGAGGTCGTGACTTGTTGAGGTCGTGACTTGTTGAGGTCGTGACTTGTTGAGGTCGTGACTTGTTGAGGTCGTGACTTGTTGAGGTCGTGACTTGTTGAGGTCGTGACTTGTTGAGGTCGTGACTTGTTGAAACATGTAACTCATAACTGTGTTCCGTTTTCAGATCGAATCCAATCCCTTGGAGCCATTCTTAGTGTCCAGGGAGCAGAGAGAAGCCAAGCACTTGGTCCTAAAGTGTAGTCCTCGCAGTTCAGACTTGAACATAAACAAAAACAACATGATTAGAAACATGAAGACAGCTAGCTAAAGTTGACAACTATACAACTATTATTATTTATTTTTTTGCATTATAATGGGTTTCTCTCAAGTAGTTTTAAATTTATTTTTATTTTAATAAAATCTATGATGTTACAAAAGAGATCTTGTGGGGGTTCCTAGACATTAAATCATTGTTCAACAGTTACAGTAGGAAATCACAAGATACAGGTTTTGATGAACTTATCCGAGTTGTAGCTGAATGAACCCCAGGAAATCACTCTAGAAGACTTATACTACAAATGGCACTACACGGATTAGCTTACATCAACATTTATTACGTATAGTTTATATAATGATAAGCAAAGAAAATGGGTTTTAAAATTATATGTTTCTAGATTTCTTTTCATTACATTTGACAACTCCTCTCAGACCAAGCAGGGCCAGCCTACAAAGCTCCCCAAGCCTTCCCCTCTAGCTAGCTAAGTGAGTGCGAGAGTAAAATCTAGTTCTGGGGTGGGGGGGGGCTGCTCTAATTCATGCTTTGAAATAGTGTTTAGTAACTTAGTCCCTCTTGCATTCATTTCAATGTTCCACACTCCCAACACTAAATATTATGTAACTGCAATGATTTAAAGTCACATCAATTCAAACTAGTAGACAAGAGGATAAAACAGTCGAGTTGCAGATGAAAACCTCGACATTCGATCTCACACTAATGAATTGTACACCTTAGCTTAGAACTATTATTATAGTATAGTATAGTATAGTAAAGTATAGAATAGTATAGTATAGTATAGTACAGTATTGTATACTTTTTTTTATTATACCTTGATAATAAATTACGTTATAAATTTTTAAAAAATATTTGAGGGGAAAAAGGTTAAAGTTATATAAAATAAATACTTATCTTGAACGAAATGTCGGGTGAACGACATGTTGGGTGAACGAAATATCGAATGATTGAAATGTTGGGTAAACGAAAAGTCTGGTGAACGAAATGTCGGGTAAACGAAATGTCTATAAATGAAATGTCATGTTACCCCTTAAGTATGAGATCATCCTGCCATGTTAAATGTACTCATTTCTTGTATAAAACATTTATTTAATGATGTCATATTAGTGCATCATTCACCTGAAAAAAAAACATGGGCAATTAATGTTAGCATATGGAGGCTATCAGAACTTATGAGTGGGGTGGGGGAACTAAGCCTATCTCTAAAGATGACTCTAACCCCCCCTCCCCCCCAGAACATCCTCTATTTGGGACTTTCTCCCCTTAGACGTGAAGTTGTCTAAGAAAACACTGTAAACTTCATCAGTACAACAACAAGTATTGCTCTTCTTAGACTGGACATCCAGTAGTGGTAGAGTCTACAGGGTAGAGAGAGTTGAGACAACATACAAGACTTGGTCTTTTAGATATAGTCAACACTATAAGAATATAACGTTATCTACATTTTAAAATAGTTTCTTATTATTATAGAGCTATTCTATTAGACAAAAAGTTATTTGCAAAAAGTATTGTGATGATGTGTTGGTTTCTGTCGAGATTTGCCAGTCCACACATCGCTAACGATCCACATATTGTCGACCCCTAATCTAGTTGATGGATAACTTTCGAACATAGAGGTCAGCAACGTTTTTATTTCCTGAATCTGATAATTTTTTTTAAATAGGTCACTAGTCCTATGGACAAAGTTTTGATTTTTTTAGTTGTCAATCAAGGCTCATGTTTGTATTGTCAAAGCTCATGTTAGAACTATTAGAAATATTTCTGATGTAGGTCAGGTGTTTACTGAGACTTGAAGAGCGTATTTCAAACGAGTCATCATTTGCAGTGGTAAGACATTGAAATGATTCAAACTAAAAGAGTGACCAGTACTGTCTGTTCTTTAAGAGAACTCACATCTAAATCATTTTCACTGAGTGATCGAAAGTTCTTCAATTAAAAACCAATAATATAATTATAAGCATGGTTGAGAATCTTTGCCGACATAGTATTTCATGAGATTAATTTTATGACTCCTTTTTCTTTCATGACCGACAGATTACAAAACACTTCCTCATAGTGGTCCACTAAAAAAAGAAAGACTTCCTCCTAATGGGCCACTAAATAAGACTTCCTCCAAGTGGACCACTAAAAAAAAAGAATACTTCCTCTTAGTGGTCCACTAAAAAAGACTTTCTAATAGTGGCCCACTAAAAAAAGAAGATTTAATCCTAGTGGGCCGCTAAAAAAGACTTCCTCCTAGTAGCCCATTAAAAAAAGGAGGCTTAATCCTAGTGGCCCATAAAAAAGACTTCATCCTAGTGGCCACTAAAAAAAGAAAACTTCCTCCTAGTGGGCCACAAAAGAAGACTTCCTTCTAGTGGGCAACTAAAATAAGAAGACTTCTTCCTAGTGGGCCACTAATAAAAAGAAGACTTCCTCCTAGTGCGCCACTAAAAAAAGAAGACTTCCTCCTACTGGGCCACGAAATAAGACTTCCTCCTAGTGGACCACTAAAAAAAAGAATACTTCCTCTTAGTGGTCCACTAAAAAAGACTTCCTCCTAGTGGACCACCAAAAAAAGAAGACTTCCTTCTAGTGGGTCACTAAAAAAAGAAGACTTTCTCCTAGTGGGCCACTAAAAAAAACTTCCTCCTAGTGGGCCACTAAAAAAGAAGATTTAATCCTAGTGGGCCACTAAAAAAGAAGACTTCCTCCTAGTGGCCCATTAAAAAAAGATGACTTCCTCCTAGTGGCCCATAAAAAAGACTTCATCCTAGTGGCCACTAAAAAAAGAAAACTTCCTCCTAGTGGGCCACAAAAGAAGACTTCCTTCTAGTGGGCAACTAAAAAAAGAAGACTTATTCTTAGTGGGCCACTAATAAAAAGAAGACTTCCTCCTAGTGGGCTACTAAAGAAAGACTTCCTCCTAGTGGGCTACTAAAGAAGACTTCCTCCTAGTGGGCCACTAAACAATGAAGACTTTTTCCTATTGGCCCACTTAAAAAATAAAGACTTCCTTCTGGTTGGCAACTAAAAAAAAGACTTCCTCCTAGTGGGCCACTAAAAAAAGAAGATTACTCTTAGTGGGCCACTAAAAAAAAGAAGACTTCCTCCTACTGGGCCACTAAAAAAAAGAAGACTTCCTCCTACTGGGCCACTAAAAAAAAGAAGACTTCCTCCTACTGGGCCACTAAAAAAAGAAGAATTCCTTCTAGTTGGCTACTAAACAAAAAAGACTTTCTCCTAGTTGCACACTACAAAAAGAAGACTTCCTCCTAGTGGACCACTAAAGAAAGACTTCCGCCTAGTGGGCCACTAAAGAAGACTTCCTAGTGGGTCACTAAAAAAGAAGACTTCCTCCTAGTGGGCCACTAAAGAAGACTTCCGCCTAGTGGGCCACTAAAGAAGACTTCCTAGTGGGTCACTAAAAAATAAGACTTCCTCCTAGTGAGCCACTAAAAAAAAAGACTTGCTCCTAGTGAGTCATTATAAAAAAGACTTGCTCCTAGTGAGTCACTAAAATGAACCTTTAGATGAGAATGCCAGTATGCACTGCACTCCTTGCTACAACCGATCACCTGTTTCACGTCCGTCGTAAACGGGATGGAACTCATCCCAAAATAGTTGGGCTGCTACCGTGTACTTAGTCTTCAGTTGGATGATTTCCTTTGTTTGTTCCTACTGTTGGTGTGATGATGATTGTGGGATGGTGTGGGGGGAGTGTTGTGTTACCTGGAACAGAGCCGCTTTTGTAATTAGTTTTATATAGTTAAGCTTCTCTCACAGAAATACACACCTATTTAACTGACACACTCACACTATACTAGTACTCAATATGTTTACCTCAAAGGTAAGCGAGATTACTCAATGTGTTTACCTCAAAGGTAAGCGAGATTACTCAACGTGCTTACCTCAAAGGTAAGCGAGATTACTCAATGTGTTTACCTCAAAGGTAAGCGAGATTACTCAATGTGTTTACCTCAAAGGTAAGCGAGATTACTCAATGTGTTTACCTCAAAGGTAAGCTAGATAGATGTAATTCCAAACCATTGCAGCAGGTAACTTTGGAGGAGGGGGTTAGACAGCTCTTTCAAATAACAAGAGTGTCTGTTTGTGTGTGGTCCCATTATTAACAAGTGTCTGTTTGTACGTGGTCCCATTATTAACAAGTGTCTGTTTGTGTGTGGTCCCATTATTAACAAGTGTCTGTTTGTGTGTGGTCCCATTATAAACAAGTGTCTGTTTGTGTGTGGTCCCATTATTAACAAGTGTCTGTTTGTGTGTGGTCCCATTATTAACAAGTGTCTGTTTGTGTGTGGTCCCATTATTAACAAGTGTATGTTTGTGTGTGGTCCCATTATTAACAAGTGTCTGTTTGTGTGTGGTCCCATTATTAACAAGAGTCTGTTTGTGTGTGGTCCCATTATTAACAAGTGTCTGTTTGTGTGTGGTCCCATTATTAACAAGTGTCTGTTTGTGTGTGGTCCCATTATTAACAAGTGTCTGTTTGTGTGTGGTCCCATTATTAACAAGTGTCTGTTTGTGTGTGGTCCCATTATTAACAAGTGTCTGTTTGTGTGTGGTCCCATTATTAACAAGTGTCTGTTTGTGTGTGGTCCCATTATTAACAAGTGTCCGTTTGTGTGTGGTCCCATTATTCACAAGCGAAAAAAAAAATTAGTCGACCCACGCGTAGCATTCGCCGCTATTTTGCAGGGCTGACATTAGGTCACTGCAACCTATGCGACTGCCATGGGACCCGCACTTTCATAGGACCCGCACCAATTCTAAGTGTAAAAATAATTAAATTAAATCATTTTATAACTTATAACTGATTTTCTGCGGCCTCCCGATTTACCAGAAGCTCCTGGAAATTTCATTAAATTGCAAAGTATATGAAAAAGTCCTGGAAATCTCCGAAATTATTAAAATCTTTTGAAAAGTCATAAAAATCTCCTGAAATATATGGACAAAAAATGTCAGTTTGAGGTGTCATTCAATCCTACGCGCGATAAAAAAAGGCCTTATGCAATACCGTTAACTGTGGAATCTGATGAAAGAAGCTTCTCGCGCCTCAAACTAATGAGGTCAACAATTCTCAAAGATAGATTAAAATATTTGGTAATTCTTGCTATTGAGCGTGATCTATGTAGGAAACAGAATTATTATGATATACTGTATGACTTCGCTACACGCAAGGCTCGTAAAGTAATTCTGTACGTAGTAAAGAATAAATAGAATGCAAAGACGAATTTATTTTCTAATACAAACTCTTAATTTTTATTTATTATCCGTATCCCTAATGTTACATGGGGTAACTCTAGTCCGACTTCCAGAAATAAAAGCGTGTTCTTTCCATGACTTCTTGGTCACAATGGTTAAGTCCGATCCTGCTTTTTAGTGACGGGCGAATACAACTTGTTCTTCCCCTCCCCTCTTTTTTTTTACGCCGCTAAAGTGGGGTAACTCTTGTCCGACTTGCAGGAATAAAAGAGTGATCTGTACTTTACTTCTTGGTGTCCAAACTGTTGAGCCATGAAGAGAATTCTATAGATATATATTTAAAAACAATTGATATAAGGGGAAGAACAGCACAAAATCTTATATTTCAATACTGCAAGATTCATCTCCTGTTTCTATATGAAACAAAATGTTAAAATTGATTCATGTGTTGTCAGTGACAATAAATAATGGTGCAAATCCGAGAATGGGAAGTGGGAGAAATAACATGTACACAATTTGTGCCAGACAGACAGAGTGAGTTGGAATTAACGTTGTCCAAATACATGTTTACTCTTTACAAAAAATTCTTTACAGTAATTCATTTCAAACACAATTCATAGTAGATACTAAAAAACAAGGTGTAAACTTCTTACGCAAAGTAATGGTAAATATCAAGAAGGGATAAAATATAAATTTGCTAATAGAAATTATCCAGTCAAACAAACATTTTGAGACTCCTTGGTCAATCATCATCATCCAGTCATACAAACATTTTGAGACTTGTTGGTCAATCATCATCATACAGTCATACAAACATTATGAGACTTGTTGGTCAATCATCATCATCCAGTCATACAAACATTTTAAGACTTGTTGGTCAATCATCATCATCATCCAGTCATACAAACATTTTGAGACTTGTTGGTCAATCATCATCATACAGTCATACAAACATTTTGAGACTCCTTGGTCAATCATCATCATCATCCAGTCATACAAATATTTTGAGACTCCTTGGTCAATCATCAATATCCATTTATACAAACATTTTGAGACTCCTTGGTCAATTATCATCACCCAGTCATACAAACATTTTGCATGGATATTTAATTACAAAATCTCTACATTTCAAAGACCAACGTGGACAACCGCATTGAAATCTCAACCAATAAAATGTTTTAAAAAATCCAACCCAAGTGTCTTAAGCCTGAGCTGATTCCTAGAGTCGAGCCGCTTACAAGACAGCAGTGTGTCTGGTGTTAACCGTCCAGAGTACCGTCCCTTCTTTGAACCACGTTCCAATTAATTGGAAGCACGTTTTTTTTTGGGCAGACGATTTAAGTTTTTTTTTTTTTTAAATTGTGTTTTTTTTTCATGTCAAGATGTCTACATTGTTTTACAGCAGAGAAGGGACAAATGAACAGAATCTCTTTTCAACAACTCAGTTTTTCTATGTTTTTCTGTGTTTTTTATTTCTAATCTAGATCCCACGTTCCAATTCTACTCACACTTGCAGGATACAAACATCTATACTGTACCTGCCTCTCCCTCTCTTTCTGTCTCTCTCTATATCACAGGCGTATCCGGGGTTGGGCGGTTGGAGTTATCGCCCACGCGAAGTTGACCGATCCGCCCCCGAATGAAGGGGGGCGAATTTTAGTAGAGAAATGACACTATTTATATACGAATTCTTCACTTATGTTAACTATATATACTATTTATTGATATTGTAACCTATGTTTGGATTAAGTCATCCCCCTCCTCCTCTTCTAATATGTTGGCGTATTTGGTGGGGTGAGGGCGAGTGCATCAATCCCGCCCCCCTCACATTAACTTTTGAGTGGGTTGGTCCACTCTAACCTAACCCTATATTTGCGTTTATACATAGGGTTAGGGTTTACTGGACTTTAGGGTTTACTGGACTTTAGGGTTTACTGGACTTTAGGGTTTACTGGACTTTAGGGTTTACTGGTCTTTAGTGGACGTTAGGGTTTGAAATAAAATCGCCCCCCCCCCCCCCACTCAAAAGTTCTGGATCCGCGCTAGAGTTCTCTCTGTCTCTATCTCTCTCTCTGTCTCTCTCTCTCTCTCTCTCTCTCTCTCTCTCTCTGTATAGATGTACAATCAATAAGATTGAATCTTATACACAAAAACACACACAAACACATTTTAAGGGCCAAACACCACGCCACAACGTTTATGAAATTGAATTATTTTCTGACAAGAATCAAATTCTTTGCTGACAGATCAATAGATTACTAGTATCAGTGTCTACCGTCTTGGTTATCGATCTCTAGAATGAGCTGTCGTTTGTAAGACAACTTTTACTCATCAATCAGAAGAAATGACGTCATAAATCAAATCTGGAGTAGCTCGTAAGAAATAGAGATCTATTTCAACATTTTATTGGGTCAGAGGTCAGAGTTGACATCACGTAATCCAAGGGAGAGAAACAACATTTCTTTGTTAGTTTTCGTTCTCACATTCACCCACAAAGAAAGTGTATTACAAACATCACGTCGAGATAGAATCATACATGTATATGTGTTTATACACTAGGTCTTCGCATTGTACCTCTAACCAGCTAGCCAATTCATACATGTATACATGTTTATACACTAGGTCTTCAGGTTGTACCTCTAACCAGCTAACCAATTCATACATTTATACGTATTCATAGATCATACACTAGGTCTTCAGGTTGTACCTCTAACCAGCTAACCAATTCATACATTTATATGTGTTCATAGATCATACACTAGGTCTTCACATTGTACCTCTAACCAGCTAACCAATTCATACATTTATACGTGTTCATCGATCATACACTAGGTCTTCAGGTTGTACCTCTAACCAGCTAACCAATTCATACATTTATATGTGTTCATAGATCATACACTAGGTCTTCACATTGTACCTCTAACCAGCTAACCAATTCATACATTTATATGTGTTCATAGATCATACACTAGGTCTTCACATTGTACCTCTAACCAGCTAACCAATTCATACATTTATATGTGTTCATAGATCATACACTAGGTCTTCACATTGTACCTCTAACCAGCTAACCAATTCATACATTTAGACGTGTTCATAGATCATACACTAGGTCTTCAGGTTGTACCTCTAACCAGCTAGTCCAATGAAACCCTTGTAGGGCGTCTTTTTTTCTTAACCATGACCTTTAACAAACTTCTTGTCAAACAAAAATGAACATAACGTTTTGTGATCATAATTGTAGATTTACAGGGTCGGCTTTACAAACTGCGAGACCCCTCGTCTTCGTTTTTTAAAAATTAACTATTACTATTAAATAAATCCTTATATCAACATGTATTCTACAACCAACTCAAATGCTATAAGCCGTCAGTGTCTTAATTAAGGTAACGTCAATAGTACAATACACTTAATATGTTAACCCTTTAAGTCCTACTTTTTTTAAAGCCTATGACAAGAGTCATGCCTAATATAATATGTGGGGCCTGATATTTATGAAGAAACACAAGTCAAAAATTATCTTGAAAATTAAAACTGTAATAGAACTTCACGTCTTTCTGTCAACGAGGGTGTAATACACTTAACTAGAGATACATTGTATATGATTGTCCCATAGTTTTGATTACAACACTAGCACATTCTTTAAAAGGGCTACTAGGTAGATGGGGATCATGCTCACTAAGTAATTACATCTGACATTCTGACATCTCTCACTACTGACTCTATGACATCTCTTACTACTGACTCTATGACATCTCTCACTACTGACTCTATGACATCTCTTACTTCTGTCTCTATGACATCTCTTACTACTGACTCTATGACATCTCTTACTACTGACTCTATGACATCTCTCACTACTGACTCTATGACATCTCTTACTACTGACTCCATGACATCTCTTACAACTGACTCTATGACATCTCTTACTACTGACTCTATGACATCTCTCACTACTGACTCTATGACATCTCTTACTACTGACTCTATGACATCTCACGCCTGAGTCCCTGACATCTAATACTACTGACTCGATGACATCAAATAATACTGGCTCTCTGAATCTTTCTACTGACTCTTTGGCGTCTCTGACTACTGACATTTTGACCTCTCTATGACCACAAGTCCTGGTTTCATTGAGAACGATGGTTGGAGGCACCGTCTAAATATACCCCCCCCACACCGACAGCCATTGATTCAAGTAGCCCCCTAACCCAGGATTCCTTACAGCATTATGCTATGTTTCTCTTCTTCAAATATTGAAACTGCTCAGGGTCACTCCCCATCATTGCAAGCAGCTGAACATCTGAATAGTGACATGCATCTCCATTCACTCTGAAACCTGTGCAACGTAAACATTCAATCAATCTTAGTTTGAAAATATATTTAAAAACTGATCAAACATATAGCATGAAAAAGATGAGCTCTAGAATACTGAACTATCTCAAGTGTCAAGTGTTTCTAGAACTTGTAAATATCACCAACAAACCACGTGAGAAGATGTCGTTTATTTCTTGACGTTATTCTGACAACTTTGTCTTTGATTTCAATGTATCATCTAGCCAACAGTTCAAGTGTGTTCTTGTCTGTTTTCGTCTCCTTCTGTGTGTGTATGTCTTTCTGTTTGTCCTTTTGTCTGTCTCTCCAAAGTTACGTAACATTTAATATTTAGTTACACTAAGAGATGTCAAAGTCTTTTATTTCTGCTATTTT
This sequence comes from Biomphalaria sudanica, assembly GCA_036873155.1. NCBI lineage: Eukaryota > Metazoa > Mollusca > Gastropoda > Planorbidae > Biomphalaria > Biomphalaria sudanica. The sequence goes on along the minus strand of JAZGLO010002484.1, from coordinate 1,051 downwards.
CATAATGTCTTTATTTGTGTGTGTGTGGATTTTATTGACTAAAATTGATGCGATGCAGTCAACTCATTGGCTTCAGTTAACTACTGTTAATTGTATTGATTTATTATCAATCAAGGAAACAGCTCCTATATCGATCACACAATTGGCTAAATGATCAAATCCTTCGCAAGAAGATTATGTTCATTAATCTTGTGTTCCAAACCTTCCATTCTAGATGTAAATAAGATTTCACTCTGGAATCATTTAATTGCTCATTTCGTGTTCATCATAGCACTGGATTGAATTGGTTACGCACGAGGAAACACACGCTGGTTTACAAGGAGGAAAAAAAAGTCTCTACGCTTGGACGCACTTTATCGATGACCAGTTGGTCGCATTATTTCCGCTTATAAAAACCTGATGGATGAAAGTGATGCTGAACTGATTAGTTGAATTGGTCATTGGATGTAGTTGAATTGGTCATTGGATGTAGTTGAATTGGTCATTGGATGTAGTTGAATTGGTCATTGGATGTAGTTGAATTGGTCATCTGATGTATTCGAAGGGTCATCGGTTGTATTGTTTCGCAGGTATGTCTCTACTGAGTCTCACAACGAGTGAGTTTAGCGAGACCAAATCCCCCTAACATTTTGGTTTAAGATTTCAGAAAAAAAAAGTTAACAAATTTTGTTGAAAGCCTACACTTTTTGACAAACAAAAATCATATTTGTCATTTTCTTGGCTCTATGATAGCAGTTCATTTTTTCAGCACCTTCTCCTTTAAATGAATATGAAATTTTGACTTTTTTCTTTTTGTGAATTAGACAACATTGTGTCAACAAACACACACACACACACCAGCAACATATAATTAGGACACAAAGTCAAACATCAAAAGACAACAACATTGTGTCAACAAACAGGACACAAAGTCAAACATCAAAAGACTAACAACATTGTGTCAACAAACACACACACACACACACACACACCAGCAACATATAATAAGGACACAAAGTCAAACATCAAGAGACAAAAAAACATTGACACTAAGAAAGACAAATGTCATTGG
>JAZGLO010002483.1:70000-107713 GCA_036873155.1 Biomphalaria sudanica | reverse complement strand
CTGTGATCATACTACATTGTTCCTGTGATCATACTAATATCCTATGATCATACTGTGTTCCTGTGATCATACTACATTGTTCCTGTGATCATACTAATATCCTGTGATTATACTGTGTTCCTGTGATCATACTGTGTTTCTATGATCATACTGTGTTCCTGTGATCATACTATGTTCCTGTGATCATACTGTATTCCTATGATCATACTGTGTTCCTGTGAACATACTGTGTTCTTGTGATCATACTGTGTTCCTATGATCATACTGTGTTCCTGTGTTCATACTGTATTCCTATGATCATACTTTGTTCTTGTGATCATACTGTGTCCTATGATCATACTGTGTTACTATGATAATGTGTTCCTGTGATCATACTGAGTTCAGTGATCATACTTAGTTCTTGTGATCACAATGTGTCTTGTGATCATACTGTGTTCCTGTGATCATACTGTGTAATTGTGATCACAATGTGTTCCTGTGATCATACTGTGATCCGGTGATCATACTAATTTTCCTGTGATTATGTTCCTGTGATCATACTGTATTCCTATGATCATACTGTGTTCCTGTGAACATACTGTGTTCTTGTGATCATACTGTGTTCCTATGATCATACTGTGTTCCTGTGTTCATACTGTATTCCTATGATCATACTTTGTTCTTGTGATCATACTGTGTTCCTATGATCATACTGTGTTACTATGATAATGTGTTCCTGTGATCATACTGAGTTCATGTGATCATACTTAGTTCTTGTGATCACAATGTGTTCTTGTGATCATACTGTGTTCCTGTGATCATACTGTGTAATTGTGATCACAATGTGTTCCTGTGATCATACTGTGATCCGGTGATCATACTAATTTTCCTGTGATCTTACTGTGTTACATTGATCACAATGTTTTCCTCTGATCATACTGTATTCCTATGATCATACTGTGTTTTTGTTATCATACTGTGTTCCTATGATCAACTGTGTTACTGCGATCACAATGTTATCCTGTGATCATACTGAGCTTATGTGAGCATACTATGTAACTGTGATCACAATGTGTTCCTGTGATCATACTGTGTTCCTGTGATCATACTGATTTTCTGTGATCTTACAGTGTTACTTTGATCATAATGTATTCCTGTGATCATACTGTGATCCTGTGATCATACTGTGTTCCTGTGCTCATACTACTGTGCTTCTGTGATCATACTGTGTTCCTGTGATCATACTGTGTTCCTGTGATCTTACTGTGTAACTGTGATCACAATGTGTTCCTGTGATCATACTGTGATCCTGTGATCATACTACTGTGTTTATGTGATCATACTGTGTTCCTGTGATCATACTGTGTTCCTGTGATCTTACTGTGTAACTGTGATCACAATGTGTTCCTGTGATCATACTGTGATCCTGTGATCATACTACTGTGTTTCTGTGATCATACTGTGTTCCTGTGATCATACTACTGTGTTGATGTGATCATACTGTGTTCCTGTGATCATACTGTATTCCTATGATCATACTGTGTAACGGTGATCACAATATGTTCCTGTGATAATACTTCTTTCCTGTTATCATACTGATTTCCTGTGATCTTACTGTGTTACTTTTATCATAATGTGTTCTTGTGTTGATAATGAGTTCATGTGATCATACTGTGTTCCTATGTTTATGTTGTGCTCCCGTGATAATGCTCATTGAGTATATGTATGTTAGTTGCTTATGTGTTTAGAGTGTTTCATTGTTAGTCTCTTTTTAAAATGACAAAGACATACAAAGACATACAAAGAAATGTTTGCTCTAAGCAATTTTTTGTCAAGACTTCATTTCTTTTTTTTTGTTTCAAAAAGCCATTGAAAAAAAGTCAATGACATGAAGGATAAAAATCCTAATTGTTAAACAATACAAGAAGGCAGAGGATGAACACAATACAAGAAGGCAGAGGATGAACACAATACAAGAAGGCAGAGGAAGAACACAATCGTCCTCCCAGCCATTCATTGTTTTTCTACAAGCTCGCCTTTCTCTGTCCTTACACACTTTGTAAGATATGACTTGCAAGTGAAGTTAGACATAAGGTCAGGGACAAAGGTTAAGTATGTCAGTTCATTCACACGATACGGTAAGACCAAACAGGAAAAACACAGAAAAATAGCAGTGAGTACATGTCATACACGTCATCAAGTTCACCACAGCCGTGAGTATATGTCATAGATGTCAGCAAACTCATCACAGCAGAGAGTAAATGTCATACACGTCATCAAGTTCATTACAGCAGTGAGAACATGTCATACAATTCATCAAATTTACCCCAGCTGTAAGTTTGTCATACAAGTCATAAAGTTCACCACAGCAGTTAGTGCATGTTATACACATCATCAAGTTCACCACAGTAGATAGTGCATGTCATATATGTCATCAAGTTCGTTACATTAGTGAGTACTTTTCATACACTTCATCATGTTTACCACAGCCGTGAGTGCATGTCATACGCGTCATCAAGTTCATTACAGCCGTTAGTAATTGTCATACATTTCAAATGGAATAATTCATTTAGAATAGTCGGACTTGCGGGTTTCAAAACTATGATTGTATAATGTCAACTGTAACTAAGCTGAGGATATTGATAAGGACATCCGAACAAAATGTGGGAAAGTTTGGATAAAAGAAATATTTATACCAGTGTTGTAAAGCTAGAGTATACGATTGTAGAAATGTGTATAGAACAAACGTGTGTAAAATATGTCTTAGTGTGTGAAAATGTGTATAAATGTGTAAAAATGTGTATAAGTGTGTGACAATGTGTAAAAGTGTGTGAAAATGTGTATAAGAGTGTGATCATGTGTATAAGTGTGTGAAAATGTGTATTAATGTGTGAAAATGTGTGTAAATGTGTGAAAATGTGTATAAATGTGTATAAGTGTGTGAAAATATGTGCAAGTGTTTATGGACATGTATGAGTGTGTGGGAAATGTTTTACAGGCTAAATTCACGTCCGAGTTCGCGTTGTCTTGAAATGTCAAATAACATTTTTAGTTTAATTATGAAGTTTTAAGAATTTATTAAGGAACATTAACTCCATTCTTTACTGACAGTTTCTCATGTACTGATTAAACAACCTCGATACATTTTTCATTGTGAATATTTCTTCAGGACCCTGCACCATACTACTTGGACAAAGTACTATTGTTTGCAACACTGACCAAGTATCATACATTGATTTCTTAAATCTTATTGTTGACATAAATAAAGCTGTTGCATAACAAAGTAAATTACAATATATATCTATATATAATTTGTTGCTAAAATGTCCAGACAAGCCTGGGGGTCCAGGTAGACGTAATCTAATCAATGAGACCAATAATTAAGAAATGATAGACCTAATGTGTATGGCCCCAGGACACGTCATTTTGTTGGAATCCTTTGATTTTAGTTTTTTGTGTCCGTTAGGAAATGTCTCATTGCAACTGTGTTTGGGGAGACTGTAATGTTAGACTTTAATGTCCTCTTGTTATTGACATATCTCTGGCTCATTTGTGACTTAGTTTGGGGAGACTGTAATGTTAGACTTTAATGTCCTCTTGTTATTGACATATCTCTGGCTCATTTGTGACTTAGCTTGGGGAGACTGTAATGTTAGACTTTAATGTCCTCTTGTTATTGACATATCTCTGGCTCATTTGTGACTTAGTTTGGGGAGACTGTAATGTTAGACTTTAATGTCCTCTTGTTATTGACATATCTCTGGCTCATTTGTGACTTAGTTTGGGGAGACTGTAATGTTAGACTTTAATGTCCTCTTGTTATTGACATATCTCTGGCTCATTTGTGACTTAGTTTGGGGAGACTGTAATGTTAGACTTTAATGTCCTCTTGTTATTGACATATCTCTGGCTCATTTGTGACTTAGTTTGGGGAGACTGTAATGTTAGACTTCAATGTCCTCTTGTTATTGACATATCTCTGGCTCATTTGTGACTTAGTTTGGGGAGACTGTAATGTTAGACTTTAATGTCCTCTTGTTATTGACATATCTCTGGCTCATTTGTGACTTAGTTTGGGGAGACTGTAATGTTAGACTTTAATGTCCTCTGGTTATTGACATATCTCTGGCTCATTTGTGACTTAGTTTGGGGAGACTGTAATGTTAGACTTTAATGTCCTCTGGTTATTGACATATCTCTGGCTCATTTGTGACTTAGTTTGGGTAGACTGTAATGTTAGACTTTAATGTCTTCTGGTTATTGACATATCTCTGGCTCATTTGTGACTTAGTTTGGGTAGACTGTAATGTTAGACTTTAATGTCCTCTGGTTATTGACATATCTCTGGCTCATTTGTGACTTAGTTTGGGTAGACTGTAATGTTAGACTTTAATGTCCTCTGGTTATTGACATATCTCTGGCTCATTTGTGACTTAGTTTGGGGAGACTGTAATGTTAGACTTTAATGTCCTCTGGTTATTGACATATCTCTGGCTCATTTGTGACTTAGTTTGGGTAGACTGTAATGTTAGACTTTAATGTCCTCTGGTTATTGACATATCTCTGGCTCATTTGTGACTTAGTTTGGGGAGACTGTAATGTTAGACTTTAATGTCCTCTGGTTATTGACATATCTCTGGCTCATTTGTGACTTAGTTTGGGTAGACTGTAATGTTAGACTTTAATGTCCTCTGGTTATTGACATATCTCTGGCTCATTTGTGACTTAGTTTGGGGAGACTGTAATGTTAGACTTTAATGTCCTCTTGTTATTGACATATCTCTGGCTCATTTGTGACTTAGTTTGGGGAGACTGTAATGTTAGACTTTAATGTCCTCTTGTTATTGACATATCTCTGGCTCATTTGTGACTTAGTTTTACTCTAATTGTAATCTTCTTACATGGGTAATTAGGGTATTGACGGTCGGTCGTTGGTTTATAGCTCCAGATAGCTAGTACAAATGAACCGGTGTAGATGTATTCAATTCTTAGTTTAAAACTTTAAATATATTTGTGTAGAGTTTTTTAAAACTAAAATGAATATAAAATATAAATATAACGTATTCATCTTGAAACGAGAAACACATCTAGTAATAACAGAATGAAATGAGAAACACATCTAGTAATAACAGAATGAAATGAGAAACACATCTAGTAATAACAGAATGAAATGAGAAACACATCTAGTAATAACAGAATGAAATGAGAAACACATCTAGTAATAACAGAATGAAATGAGAAACACATCTAGTAATAACAGAATGAAATGAGAAACACATCTAGTAGTAACAGAATGAAATGAGAAACACATCTAGTAATAACAGAATGAAATGAGAAACACATCTAGTAATAACAGAATGAAATGAGAAACACATCTAGTAATAACAGAATGAAATGAGAAACACATCTAGTAATAACAGAATGAAATGAGAAACACATCTAGTAATAACAGAATGAAATGAGAAACACATCTAGTAATAACAGAATGAAATGAGAAACACATCTAGTAATAACAGAATGAAATGAGAAACACATCTAGTAATAACAGAATGAAATGAGAAACACATCTAGTAATAACAGAATGAAATGAGAAACACATCTAGTAATAACAGAATGAAATGAGAAACACATCTAGTAATAACAGAATGAAATGAGAAACACATCTAGTAATAACAGAATGAAATGAGAAACACATCTAGTAATAACAGAATGAAATGAGAAACACATCTAGTAGTAACAGAATGAAATGAGAAACACATCTAGTAATAACAGAATGAAATGAGAAACACATCTAGTAGTAACAGAATGAAACGAGAAACACATCTAGTAATAACAGAATGAAATGAGAAACACATCTAGTAATAACAGAATGAAATGAGAAACACATCTAGTAGTAACAGAATGAAATGATATGTAAACAAAATCTAACATTACAAATTCTAATGCATACATTTAGACGTCTCTAATCTATCTCCCCTTCAAATATCACCCACTGACGTCCTAACATAAATTATGACAGACCAGCTCATGGTTTCATCATTCTGCCCCGACAAAAAACTAACTTTCCCGTTTAGTGTCGTTACCTTGGAAACACACACATATCTCGGGTTCCTTTTTATTAATTTGCTCGTTAGGGGTTGCGTCAACACTTAATACTCAATATACTTCAACTCTAACTCCAGCTATCCATGAATAACAAACACTCTTTAATATCAAATAAAGCACACAATTATATCACTCTCAAGGAATAATACAAAACACCAGTCCAGGAAGCGACCGTCCAACCTTTCTTTAGAGGGAACAAGACCTCACTGACTAGCACACTCTCTCGCACATTCAAAGAAGACTAAATCATTCAGTTCATAACACGTGCAAGACTATTCACATTCATGATCTGGGAGTACATAAACAAGGGGATATAATTATCATACCAAAATATCAATGTAACATATTCACTCTCGCCATACATCCCCCTGACAACATACACACCACAACATGCAGTTTTCTGAGTTGCTAATAAATTTTTTTTTACAAATTCTTAGAAGTGCACTAGCAAATGGCAGATCTAATTTTAGAAGTGCCCTAGCAGTTGATAGTAAGATCTAGTTTTAGAAGTGCCCTAGCAGTTGATAGTAAGATCTTATTTTAGAAGTGCCCTATCAGTTGATAGTAAGATCTAATTTTAGAAGTGCCCTATCAGTTGATAGTAAGATCTAACTTTAGAAGTGCCCTAGCAGTTTATAGTATGATATAGTTTTAGAAGTGCCCTAGCAAATGTCAGATCTTATTTTAGAAGTGCCTTAGCAGTAGATAGTAAGATCTAGTTTTAGAAGTGCCCTAGCACTTGATAGTAAGATCTAGTTTTAGAAGTGCCCTAGCACTTGATAGTAAGATCTAATTTTAAAAGTGCCCTAGCAGATGAAAGTAAGATTTATTTTTTGAAGTGCCCTAGCAGATGAAAGTGAGATCTAGTTATAGAAGTGCCCTATAAGTTGATAGTAAGATCTAATTTTAGAAGTGCCCTAGCAGTTGATAGTAAGATCTAACTTTAGAAGTGCCCTAGCAGTTGATAGTAAGATCTAATTTTAGAAATGGGGACATAATAAAAAAACTAATTTGAAAAATCCCTTTAAACCATTTTCTGGTACAGTTATTCCCCCTTCCGCTAGATTGCATGACAATCATTCTACATCGCTAGACTTTAAGGGTAGAGTCCAACAGTAAGTTATAAGTACCACATCAATGTCGTCATTATGATAGTTTCGTTTCATTAAATATAATTGTGAACAATAGCTATCTTGTAAACCAATAGGGCAGAGAAAGTTACTGCAAGTCACTCCATCTTTGGTTGCTACTGTAGGCAAGAACACAGTGCAAATTAAACTATACGTCTCTCCCGCAAATCATTGTGATAGCATTAACTTGAGTATACAGGGGCAGAGGCACCAACAGAAAGATAAAGGGGAACACACTTGCTGTCATTATAAAATAAAGTCGGCTCTCTATTTGGTATACATTTGTATTAATGATATTTTTATTTTGAAATATTTAGAATCTCTACAGAAGATATAGGCAAGCAATTATCTTGAGACCAACTCAGTTAAAGGGTGTGCCGCCTATGCAATGAGATATTTTATTTTTGAGATTATCTGATAAAAGATTGTATTTGTTTCTGTGCACGCACAGTGTCAGTAGAAAATAGTTTGGCTCATTGACGACTTCCATGGTCACTATAATAAATCAGGGATTAAGAAAGAAGTCATTTAATACAAGAATACCATGAAATGTTAATATACTCTTTGTGGCCTGATTGAATGCTATATCACATTGATCTCATCGACACGAGCTGTTTTGATAGTCTGAAAGATAGTGGCAACACGTTCAATGTCTGAACGTAACCATTAGAGAATGCAAAAGACTTTCTTCCAAACCAATAGTAGCCCAATAGTTGTACGCAATAAATGTAAAACGACACGACATGCGCTGCGGTTTTTCTATACTGTTGGGAGACAATAGACTTTCTATTCTAATCGCCATGTAGACTTACACTTAGAACTAACAGAATACAAAAGCAACTGGTAGTCTTTAGTAGTGTTCTAACTCTGTGTACTCACTGACTTGTTCTAACTCTGTGTACTCACTGACTTGTCCTAACTCTTTGTACTCACTAACTTGTCCTAACTCTTTGTACTTTCTGACTTGATTTAACTTTGTGTACTCTCTGACGTGTTCTAGCTTTGTGTACTCACTCACATAAATAAAAGACCAGAACACAATATCTCCCTATATTATCGTTGCTTCAAATGAAATAGGTCAACCCTTTTGTATTTTAGTGACGCTACAATGAATACCAAGCCATCTTGATGCGATCACAATTACTATTGCGACTCTAGCCGCCTGTAGGACTGACACAAGGATCGCTACCTAGCAGACTGAATGATCAACATTGGAGCCATGGACCAGGTTATAGAACACACAATTAGCTAGACAGTGGAGCCATGGAGCAGGTTATAGGACACATGACCAGATAAACGTTGGAGCCATGGACCAGATTATAGGACACATGATCAGCTAAACGTTGGAGCTATGAAGCAAGTTAAAGGACACATGATCATTGATCAGTTATACATCGGAGCCATAGACCAGATTAGTTAGAAAATGGAGCCATGAGCCAGGGTATAGGACACATTATCAATTAAACGTTGGAGCCATGGACCAGGCCAGCTAGACAATGGAACCATGGACCAAGTTATAGGACACATCATTTATTGATCACGTTGAAACGACTTTTATCTCAAACTTGTGTAAAAGTTAGTGAAGTTAGTCACCAGTAAAATAACCACTACAGTTCAGATGTAATGGAGGGATACAGGTAGCTGGATTTAGTTCAGTACATTGTACAGAGATATAACTAAATCAGGCATTGGTGGCGGATCAAAAGTCTCCTATAGGTCATAATCATCAAAATTTACGTCACATGCCTACTGACTGTTTACATCCAGGCTCAATGCAATGATGTGATCATCCAAACTCAATGATGTGAACATCCAGATATAATGATGTCAACTTTCAGACTCAATGATTTGAGCCTCCAGACAAATGATTTCTTATAGATCCCATGTTTCCAGAAGACAGTTCAATGATTGATGTTTGTCTCTAAGCTGTACAGTAGAACTGAGACACTATCTCGGCTTCAACTTGACTTCTTGACATCTCCCCCATGCCTCATAATTTGTCCAGACAGTCTGAAGACGTAAAATATACACCAGTTGTCTTCCCTGAAGATTCTCTCCCATTAAAGTTTTTGGTTATCGACAGTGAGATGTCTTACAGAGAAAATGATCAACTTGTTTCGTTAACAAATCATTTATCTTGACATATTGTTAGTACGCTATTGGGGAGTTACATTTCTAAGAGCTAAAGGACGTTTGTACTACAGAAACCTATTAAGTCTAGTCAAACTCAAACCTTACAATACTTGACATTTGCATAGCAGAGGAGACTGGAGATAGAATTTCCGATTAACATACATTATTTATTTAATCTTAATTTAAAAACGTTTGTAAATATGCACGATAACAGACACCCTTATTTTGTTTGTAAATATGTACAATAACATATACCCTTCCCCTTTTTCAATACCACACGCCAACATACGACAAAGCTAAAATTTAAATAGCGCAAATTCTGGGGTTTCCTATTTAAAAAAAATAAACAACTGTTTCACTTAGGCACATAATTTTTAATTAAATTTTTGATTAAATGCCACAGACCAATACACGAAATATATAGAGCTTCATAAATAATTCTTTTAGTCTTGTTTCAAATTGAGTATTTGTTAAATATTTCAATGTTTCATTTTACAAACAACGAAATTCCCACTAAGATTGAAAGTAGCCGTCACATTATTGACAAATACAAAAGAGAGAGAGAGAAGAATAGAGAGAAAAGAGAGAGAGAGAACAGATAGAGAGTAGAGAGAGATAGAGAAGAGAGAGAGGAGAGAGAGAGAAAAGAATTAGATAGTAGAGTGAAAGAGATAGAGAGAAGAGAGAGAAGAGTTAGAGAGTAGAGAGAAAAGAGGTAGAGAGTAGAGAGAGAAGACACAGAGAGTAGAGAGAGAAGAGTTAAAGAATAGAGAGTTAGAGAGAGAAGAGAGAGAGGAGAGAGAAGAATTAGATAGTAGAGAGAGAAGAGATAGAGAGTAGAGAGAGTGAGAGAGGGAAGAGATTAAGAGAAAAGAGAGAGAAGAATTAGATAGTAGAGAGACAAGAGATAGAGAGTACAGAGAGAAGAGTTAGAGAGTAGAGAGAAAAGAGGTAGAGAGTAGATAGAGAAGACACAGAGAGTAGAGAGAGTGAGAGAGAGAAGAATTAGAGAGAAGTGAGAGTAGAGAGAGAGAAGGAGTAGTGAGAGAAGAGTTAAAGAGTAGAGAGAGTGAGAGACAGAAGAGATAGAGAGGAGAGAGAGAAGAGTTAGAGAGTAGAGAGAAAAGAGGTAGAGAGTAGAGAGAGAAGAATAGATAGTAGAGAGAGAAGAGATAGAGAGTAGAGAGAGTAGAGAGAGAAGAGGTAGAGAGTAGAGAGAGAAGAGATAAAGAGGAGGGAGCGAGAAGAATTAGATAGTAGAGAGAGAAGAGATAGAGAGCAGAGAGAGAAGAGTTAGAGAGTAGAGAGAGAGGAGATAGAGAGTAGAGAGAGAAGAGATAGAGAGGAGAGAGAAGAGATAGAGAGGAGAGAGAGAGAAGAATTAGATAGTAGAGAGAGAAAAGATAGAGAGTAGAGAGAGAAGAGTAAGAGAGTATAGAGAGAAGAGTTAGAGAGTAGAGAGAGAAGAGTTAGAGAGTAGAGAGAGAAGAGATAGAGAGGAGAGAGAGAGAAGAATTAGATAGTAGAGAGAGAAGAGATAGAGAGGAGAGAGAGAAGAATTAGATAGTAGAGAGAGAAGAGATAGAGAGTAGAGAGAGAAGAGATAGAGAGGAGAGAGAGAAGAATTAGATAGTAGAGAGAGAAGAGAGAGAGAGTAGAGAGAGAGAAGAGTTAGAGAGTAGAGAGAGTGAGAGAGAGAAGAGATAGAGTGGAGGGAGAGAAGAATTAGATAGTAGAGAGAGAAGAGATAGAGAGTAGAGAGAGTAGAGAGAGAAGAGGTAGAGAGGAGAGAGAGAAGAGATAGAGAGGAGAGAGAGAGAAGAATTAGATAGAAGGGAGAGAAGAGATAGAGAACAGAGAGAGAAGAGTTAGAGAGTAGAGAGAGAGGAGATAGAGAGTAGAGAGAGAAGAGATAGAGAGGAGAGAGAGAGAAGAATTAGATAGTAGAGAGAGAGAAGAGATAGAGAGTAGAGAGAGAAGAGTAAGAGAGTAGAGAGAGAAGAGTTAGAGAGTAGAGAGAGAAGAGATAGAGAGTAGAGAGAGAAAAGAGTTAGAGAGTAGAGAGAGTGAGAGAGAGAAGAGCTAGAGAGGAGAGAGAGAGAAGAATTAGATAGTAGAGAGAGAAGAGATAGAGAGAAGAGAGAGAGAAGAATTACATAGTAGAGAGAGAACAGATAGAGAGTAGAGAGAGAAGAGTTAGAGAGTAGAGAGAGAAGAGATAGAGAGTAGAGAGAGAAGAGTTAGAGAGTAGAGAGAGTGAGAAAGAGATGTGATAGAGAGGAGAGAGAGATAAAAATTAGATAGTAGAGAGAGAAGAGATAGAGAGTAGAGAGAGAAGAGAGAGAAGAGATAGAGAGTAAAGAGAGAAGAGTTAGAGAGTAGAGAGAGTGAGAGAGAGAAGAGATAGAGAGGAGAGAGAGAGAAGAATTAGATAGTAGAGAGAGAAGAGATAGAGAGTAGAGAGAGAAGAAATAGAGAGTAGAGAGAGTAGAGAGAGAAGAGATAGAGAGTAGAGAGAGAAGAGTTAGAGATAAGAGAGAGTGAGAGAGAGAAGAGATAGAGAGGAGAGAGAGAGAAGAATTAGATAGTAGAGAGAGAACAGATAGAGAGTAGAGAGAGAAGAGTTAGAGAGTAGAGAGAGTGAGAGACAGAAGAGATAGAGAGGAGAGAGAGAAGAGTTAGAGAGGAGAGAGAGAGAGAAGAATTAGATAGTAGAAAGAGAAGAGATAGAGAGTAGAGAGAGAAGAGTTAGAGAGTAGAGAGAGAAGAGATAGAGAGGAGAGAGAAGAGTTAGAGAGTAGAGAGAGAAGAGATAGAGAGGAGAGAGAAGAGTTAGAGAGTAGAGAGAGTGAGAGAGTGAAGAGATAGAGAGGAGAGAGAGAGAAGAATTAGATAGTAGAGAGAGAAGAGATAGAGAGTAGAGAGAGAAGAGATAGAGAGTAGAGAGAGTAGAGAGAGAAGAGATAGAGAGTAGAGAGAGAAGAGTTAGAGAGGAGAGAGAGTGAGAGAGAGAAGAGATAGGAGAAGAGATAGAGAGGAGAGAGAGAGAAGAATTAGATAGTAGAGAGAGAACAGATAGAGAGTAGAGAGAGAAGAGTTAGAGAGTGGAGAGAGAAGAGATAGAGAGTAGAGAGAGAAGAGTTAGAGAGTAGAGAGAGTGAGAAAGAGATGAGATAGAGAGGAGAGAGAGATAAGAATTAGATAGTAGAGAGAGAAGAGATAGAGAGTAGAGAGAGAAGAGATAGAGAGTAGAGAGAGTAGAGAGAGAAGAGATAGAGGGTAGAGAGAGAAGAGTTAGAGAGTAGAGAGAGTGAGAGAGAGAAGAGATAGAGAGGAGAGAGAGAAGAGATAGAGAGTAGAGAGAGAAGAGTTAGAGTAGAGAGAGAAGAGATAGAGAGTAGAGAGAGAAGAGTTAGAGAGTAGAGAGAGTGAGAGAGAGAAGAGATAGAGAGGAGAGAGAGAAGAATTAGATAGTAGAGAGAGAACAGATAGAGAGTAGAGAGAGAAGAGTTAGAGAGTAGAGAGAGAAGAGATAGAGAGTAGAGAGAGAAGAGTTAGAGAGTAGAGAGAGTGAGAAAGAGATGAGATAGAGAGGAGAGAGAGATAAGAATTAGATAGTAGAGAGAGAAGAGAAAGAGAGTAGAGAGAGAAGAGAGAGAAGAGATAGAGAGTAGAGAGAGAAGAGTTAGAGAGTAGAGAGAGTGAGAGAAAGAAGAGATAGAGAGGAGAGAGAGAAGAATTAGATAGTAAAGAGAGAAGAGAGAGAGTAGAGAGAGAAGAGATAGAGAGTAGAGAGAGAAGAGTTAGAGAGTAGAGAGAGTGAGAGAGAGAAGAGATAGAGAGGAGAGAGAGAAGAATTAGATAGTAGAGAGAGAACAGATAGAGAGTAGAGAGAGATGAGTTAGAGAGTAGAGAGAGAAGAGATAGAGAGTAGAGAGAGAAGAGTTAGAGAGTAGAGAGAGTGAAAAAGAGATGAGATAGAGAGGAGAGAGAGAGAAGAATTAGATAGTAGAGAGACAATAGATAGAGAGTAGAGAGAGAAGAGATAGAGAGTAGAGAGATTAGAGATAGAGAGGATAGAGTGAGAAGAATTAGATAGTAGAGAGAGAAGAGATAGAGAGTAGAGAGAGTGAGAGAGGAAAGAGATAAAGAGGAAAGAGAGAGAAGATTTAGATAGTAGAGAGACAAGAGATAGAGAGTAGAGAGAGAAGAGTTAGAGAGTAGAGAGAAAAGAGGAAGAGAGTAGAGAGAGAAGACACAAAGAGTAGAGAGAGTGAGAGAGAAGAATTAGAGAGTAGAGAGAGAAGAATTAGAGAGTAGAGAGAGAAGAGATAGAGAGTAGAGAGAGAAGACACAGAGAGTAGAGAGAGTGAGAGACAGAAGAGATAGAGAGGAGAGAGAGAGGAATTAGATAGTAGAGAGAGAAGAGATAGAGAGTAGAGAGAGAAGAGTTAAAGAGTAGAGAGAGTGAGAGACAGAAGAGATAGAGAGGAGAGAGAGAGGAATTAGATAGTAGAGAGAGAAGAGATAAAGAGTAGAGAGAGAAGAGTTAAAGAGTAGAGAGAGTGAGAGACAGAAGAGATAGAGAGGAGAGAGAGAGGAATTAGATAGTAGAGAGAGAAGAGATAGAGAGTAGAGAGAGAAGAGATAGAGAGTAGAGAGAGAAGAGTTAGAGAGTAGAGAGAGTGAGAGAGATGAGATAGAGAGGAGAGAGAGAGAAGAATTAGATAGTAGAGAGAGAAGAGAGAGAGTAGAGAGAGAACAGATAGAGAGTAGAGAGAGTAGAGATAGAGAGGAGAGAGAGAAGAGTTAGAGAGTAGAGAGAGAAGAGAGATAGAGAGTAGAGAGAGAAGAGTTAGAGAGTTAGAGAGTGGAGAGAGAAGAGAGCGGGAGAGAGAGAGAAGAGATAGAGAGAAAGAGAGAGAAGAGTTAGCGAGTAGAGAGAGGGAAGAGGGGACACAAGAAGGATGGGGAGCGAGAATGATAAATCTATTCGTCAGGGGACAGAATCTCGGATGGAGTAATTACCAAGGTAGTTAATGCCCTTGTACAGATCAATAACGGAGGCTAGGCAGAGCGCATTCAAAGGGAAGAAAACATCGCCGCTAGACCTGATTAGAATTTATTGTGTTCTGGTCCCGATGTCCTGTGCTTTATCGGCGATATCAACATATCAACTTCCTTTCTTTTTAGAGTCTTACAATTAATATACCAGACCTGTATTCTACTGTCTCTGTCTTGTCATCTTGTCGGAGTCAAAGAAATAGACTCAAGAAAAATGTTTCAGAAATGAGACACACACAATGTCAAGCATTGGAACCAGAAAAAGATTGACGCGCCTACTGAGTATGGAACCAGACAAAGATTGACGTTTCAAGTCACATGTTTTACTTTGTAAACATAAACATCAATAATGGTAGCCTGATACTTACCCTGCAACAATAACCAATCACTTCCAGCGGTCTGCTACTTCTCATGTTCGCAAGTGGCATTGGTATACTTGTCGATGGAGCCAATCACATCCTAGTCACGTGATAATGGCCAGCCGCAGACGAAACAAAATTATTGTTCAGAAACAACTCCTATTGTCTTCCCTTCCGCTTGGTTCACAACTTCCGGTTAGCTTGCAGAACAAAAAATGCAAAGAAAGAAACCAAGCGCTAAAACATAGTTTATCATTGTCTCACTAGAGTCACTTTGTTCTGGGCTGCTGGTTCATTGTCTCACTAGAGTCACTTTGTTCTGGGCTGCTGGTTCATTGTCTCACTAGAGTCACTTTGTTCTGGGCTGCTGGTTCATTGTATAAATAGGTTCTTTGTTCTAGGCTGTTGGTTCTTTGTCCTAGTGCTTAAACATCGACATCGATTTATCCCTGCAAAGAAAATAAAATATAAAGTATAAATATAAAGTAAACAAATAGTCAGATGCTGTATAAATGACAATATAAATAGCAATATCATCAATATCTATGTAGCCCAACTATTAATTGTAGTCGTAAAATGCCACTGACTGATTGATTCATTTACGAATTAAGCGTTCTCAGCAACTGCCGAACAAATTCGCATGAAAATTCGTACACATGTCTCATTTAAGTCTTAGGTGCTTGCCTAGCCTGAAAGTCGCAGTAACCGAAAGACACAAGCTTTCTGTAAACCTTTTTTATTTTAGTTTCGGTATTTCTCCATACGGCCCGCCTTCTTTATCTAAAGCATAACTAAAAGTAGCACCAAAAATAAAACCTCCATATTTGTTTGAAGCCAATTTGTTTGTCTTGGCCATCATTAAACTCACTTTGAATTTGCTGTAAGTCATATTCTAGTTTCTTGTCCGCCTTCTGTTAGACACACTTGAACTTCATCAACACTTTCATAGCATTACAAATATAGATTGATATTTGTCTTTGAAATAATGATTCCGGCATATGTTGATAAGATTAACACTGGTGTTTTTTTCTCCAGATCTAGAATTTAACTTCCTCTAAACCTAGATCTAGAACCAAAAGAATTGGCCGAATGAATGTGAGTAATTATTCAAAGATTGACTTAGCAGATATCTACACACCAAAAGGAGGGTTAATTAAAAAAAAGAGGACAAAGCCTTACAAAGAAGGACTAAAATATTTCCCAGAAGAACTTCCCACCTGATGTTTTCTTCCCATTGTCAACTGTGAACAGAAGAGCTGTGACTGGGTCAAGGCAAATGTATTTTTCACTAGTGCATCCTGTGCAAAGGCAAAGGTTATTACAAAGTTTATATCAAGTCACTCTGTCTGGTACACGTTAGTTTTTTATTTTTCCATACCCAATCTAGAATCAGGTTAAAATTTTACACAATTACATTTTGTACCTGATAAAACATAAATCAACTTTTTAAAAAAAGTAACAATTATTTAATTAATATTAATTAATTTAATTATTTTGTATAGTGTCCAACAAGGGAAAGACATCGTAATGAAAGATGCGGTGGTATAAGTTGAATTAGTCCCCTTGAAGAGGCTTGAGCCTTGAATGTGAATTCAAGTCGTACAACTTTTTATTATGCGTTAAAAAGCGATCACAGAAACATTCGTGTTTCCCCTTTTGAAAAAATATGACAATATTTTCTTTAGGCAAACGTGTCAACAAATAAATTAATAATCTCAATATTGTATCGTAGTGTAATTAGATCTTTCTTTTTCTTATCAGTACTTTTTGTCTAGAAATGATTTGAATCAAAGTTAGGGAGGAGATTGTAGGGAAATAAAAGATGTTTTACATTTCAAATAATTTACTTAAGTCATGCACTAATTTATAATTGTACGTTAAGTGAATGTATACAATTATAAATTACTGCATGTCTATAAACCATAGACTTATATATATTATATCTAGACTGGACATGCAGATCTTTTAAAACTACAAAAAATGTCTTAAATTTTTTTTAAACGTTGAAAGGCGTTGTTTTGTACAGTAGTTATAAAAAGTAAAGTTGTTTTTTTCAACCCTAACATTCATTCATTCATTCTTTGGCCTCCTTCAGTCGTAGCACGACTATGGTTCATCTCAGAGCACACTTCCTCATGTGGCTGTGGAGCCCTATTTTGGAGAGACACTCCCGTCCACAGATACCGCAGGTTAGAGTTCCCTTGGCTTTTGCTTCGGTGGTAGAGGAGCTGGCCGTTTTTCGGATTGTGCGTTTTTCTTCCTGGGCTGAGACCCATGTACTTTCACTGTCCATAGCTTTCTTTGTCTCTGTCTCTCTTCACCTGTTGCGGTCTAGAGCTATGTCTTCCCAATTGTCAGTATTGATGTTCACTGATTTGAGGTCACGTTTTATTACATCTATGTAACGGAGGTGGGGGCAACCAGTTTTTCTTGTGCCAGTCGCGAGTTGACCATAGAGGATGACTTTCGGGATGCGCTTTTCCTCCATGCGGCGAACATGTCCAAGCCAGCGCAAACGACTTTGTCTGAGGGCTGTAAAGATGCTGGGAATACCTGATAGCGCAAGGATCTCAGTATTGCACACTTTTTCTTTCCATGTGACATTCAAGATCCTACGGAGACATCTCAAATGGAATGAGTTTAGTTTTCTCTCTTGCTTTGCGTAGGTGGTCCATGATTCACTGCCATACAGCAGTGTACTCATAACGCATGCCTTGTAGACTTCCATTTTTGTCACCGTAGTTAGCTTATGGTTTTCCCAAACTCTTAGTCTGAGTCTAGCGAATGTCGAAGCAGCCTTCCCTATGCGTTTTTTCATCTCCTCTTCTAAAGACAGGTCATCTGTAATTGTGGATCCCAGATAGCAGAATTCGTTTACGGCGTCCAGCTTCTTATCGTCTATGAGGATGGAGGGTGGTGCTGTAGTAGGTGGTCCCATAACATTTGTTTTCTTCGTGCTAATAGTCAAGCCATATTCTTTACAGGCCTGAGAGAAGCGGGACATTAGTGACTGAAGTTCCTCTTGTGTGTGTGCCACTACCGCTTTGTCATCCGCGAATAGCATATCTCTTACGAGGGTGGCTCTGATTTTAGTTTTGGCCCTCAGTCTGGCAATATTTAGGAGTTTGTCATCAAATCTGGAATGGAGATAGATGCCTTCAGTGGATTTGTCAAACGCGTTGTGGATTAGCAGTGAAAATAGTATTCCAAATAGGGTTGGGGCCAGGACACATCCTTGTTAAACTCCGCTGTTTATACTGAAACTTTCAGAGCTGGCACCGTTGAATTGCACTGTGCCCATCATATTTTGGTAGAAAGATATGATAACATTTAGTAGCTTGGGTGGACAGCCTATTAACTGTAAAATTGTAAAGAGGCCATCTCTGCTAACTAGATCGAAGGCCTTTGTCAGGTCAATAAACGCAATGTACAAAGGCATTCTTTGTTCTCTGCACTTTTCCTGGAGCTAGCGGATGGAGAAAATCATGTCAATTGTGGATCTCCCTGAGCGGAAGCCGCATTGTGATTCTGGATAGACCCGATCAGCGAGTTTTTGTAGCCTGGGAAGTATCACTCGAGCAAAGACTTTGCCTACAATACTTAAGAGGGAGATTCCCCTGTAATTGTTGCAGTCGCTTCTGTCACCTTTGTTCTTATACAGCGTAATGATTTTAGCATCCCGCAGGTCTTGTGGAACAGCACCTTCTTGCCAACATTTACAAAGCAGTTAGTGTAGAGGTTGGATTAGAGTAGTTTTGCATTGTTTTAGAAGATCTGGGGGGATACCATCGCATCCGGGTGCTTTGCGGGCAGCAATGTTGTCTATGGCTTTGTTGAGCTCTGAAAGGGTGGGTGTTTCATCTAGCTCGTTCATTGTGGGTAGTTGTATGATGGCTTTAAGGTCTGAGTCAGAGACTGAGCTTGTTGTGGCGTAGAGCTCAGAGTAATGTTCAACCCATCTGTGCATTTGTTGGCACTTGTCTGTGATAATTTCCCCAGTGGTTGATTTCAGAGGTGCTGTCTTGTTTTGGGAGGGTCCGAGAGCCTTGTTGATTCCTTCGTACATCCCTCTTATGTTGCCCACTTGGGCTGCGAACTGAATACTCTCACTGAGCTCTACCCAGTATTCATTGGCACAGATCCTTGCTGTCCTCTGTGCATTGGCTCTAGCTTCTTTCAGGTTTAGCAGGTTGCGATGGGTAGGTTTTGCCTTGTAAGTAGCGAGTGCGTCTCTCTTTGCTCTGATGAAAGGTGCTGAAGTAACTGCTTTAGAGTCGAACCAATCATTTTGCTTTGTAATTTTTCTTCCAAAGATTTCCAGGGAAGTCTTTTGCATGGTGGACTTGAGGTGTTCCCATTTTTCAGTTGCTGTATTCTCAGAGATATTTTTATACTCGCGTTCAAAAGATTCCGCAAACTGTATCTGGAGATCAGGTTGACACATCTTGCTTACATCCGATTGGGGTCTTCCAATCTGCTTGGTATGGTGGATTTTTTTAGGGAGAAGATTGATCTTACAACATACCAAGGAGTGATCTGTGTCGCAGTCTGCACTGTGATAGGACCTGGTAAGCTTGACAAATTTTAAGCACTTTTGTCTTACCATGATTAGGTCTAGTTGGTGTCAGTGTTTGGAGCGAGGGTGCCGCCAAGATACTCTGTGCTGGGGTTTAGTCTTGAAATAGGTATTGGTGACGCAGAGGGAGTGTAGTGAGCAAACCTCGAGGAGCCTTTGTCTATTTTCATTTACTTTTCCGACACCAAAACGCCCAATACAGCTGTCCCATGCAGAGTTGTCAGATCCAACGCGTGCATTGAGGTCGCCGAGAATGATAACCTGTTCCGTAGTTGGGATCTCGCTAAGAGCAGACGAAAGGTTGTCATAAAACATATCTTTGGCCTCTGGTGTGGAGTCTGTAGATGAAAGGCTCAGAGAAGAACAAGCAGTTTTCCGAAGAGGCAGATCATGTACAGAGCAGATTTTCGTTCTACGAAATATCATAGAACAAAGTCTTGAGTACCAACAACGGCTAACGATCAGTTTCGTGGACTTCAAAAAAGCATTTGATAGTATCCACCGAGAATCACTATGGAAAATAGTTAGAGAATACGGTATCCCAGAAAAATTCGTCCAGATCCTACGACACCTTTACAGTCAATCTAGTTGCTGCATTAAAACAGAAGAAGGAACAACAGAGTTTTTTACAATCGAGACAGGTGTGAGACAGGGGTGCATCTTATCTCCCTTCCTTTTCCTCCTAGCCATCGACTACATAATGAGGAGAGCAATGAACCAGACTGCCTTTGGTATTCCATGGCATGAACAGCTCCGATTGACGGACTTGGACTTTGCTGATGATGTTGCACTACTCGGGGCTACAAATAAATGCATTCAAGAAATGACGGAGAGCCTAGACAGAGAGGCACCCAAAATTGGCCTCCGCATAAACTTGGATAAGACTAAAAGTATGCGAGTGGGATATAAGGCAAAGGGTGTCCCCGTCAGACTTGGCGATTCAAAGCTTGAAGAGCTGGACAAGTTCACGTACCTTGGCAGCATCATAGCAAATGATGGAGATGCTTACCATGATGTAGAGTGCCGAATAGGAAAGGCAGGGAGCATTTTCCAAAGGCTGCAGCCTATTTGGACTAGCCAAGCCATTGGACTGGAGACAAAAATACACCTTCTCAACACAATCTTCATCCCAACTGCTACATATTCATGTGAGACGTGGAAGTCATCTGTCAAAATTGAGAAAAGACTAAATGTAGCTCAACAGAGATGGCTGAGACGGAATTTGGGAGTCAGCTACACAGATCGGGTCTCAAACAAGGAAATCCTATGCCAAACTGGGAGTCGAACACTTGGTGAGGTTGTGACTGAGCGTCGCATGAGGTTTGCGGGACATGTTCTACGTCAAAATGAATTACGCACACCAAGAGTTGCGATAACATGGAAGCCAAAACAAGGAAAGCGCAAACAGGGACGCCCTCGTATTACTTGGCGACACACCTTCATGGAGGACCTCCTGGACAGTTCATCGTTTATTATTGCAGATTTTCTGACATATTCTATGTCTGGTAGGTTTTCAATAAATCCAGTTTGTAGAGTACGCACATTCCACGTGCCCAGTTTAAGAGTGGAGCTCCTCTTTTTTTATTCATATCGACAGGTACATTGGCTTTGTGCCTGCTTTTCAGATTTTGTCCTATCCTCGTGTACCCAAACGAGGAAGACAGGCATGACGGGACAGCACCTTATTGTCTGGGGGCTGCCCAGCTTGAGGCGGGCGGTAGCTGTCCGTTGGAATCCTAGGATCCCTCCCACCGACGAAAGTGGCCCCTGGCGCCATGCTCTACGTCAATTGAGCATTTGAGCTTATAACCGGTGACTGCCACTTCCTGTGTTTGGCCGACGCCAAAGGCGAAGCTGGAGTGTCCTCTCCAGTTTTTTAGGGTTAGGGCTTTGAATAAGTGAGATGAAAGCCTGGGCGTTGTTTATGGTCGGAACGATGTCGCCAACACAGCAGTTCCCCCCTCTCCGCGCAGCTGATGTGACCAAAGGAACGGAGTATCCAGTACAGTTTGGGATCAGTAGCGCCGCAGGATCTGCCAGGCTGTAGAACGGTGTGTCACAGTCTGCCTAAGGGTCACCAGCTCCTGAGTTTTCCTCAGGGTTGTCTCCCGAAGCCTTTCCCGTGTTTGGGTATAGCCGCAGGGCAGCGGAGGTTTGGATTCAGAGTTTTCCTTCTCCTAGATGGGTAGCCAACCAAGGCTAACGAGCCCCTTCTGCCCGAAGCTTACTGGTTTAGGCGCCAGTTCTCCTGTCTGTGGTAACGGTTCCGCCAGGCTCGGTAACCCTAACATATGTAACATATAATTAAATTTTTAGCGGCCCCCGAAAGGGGAAAAGACACTATTAGTTTCGTGTGACCTGTCTGTCCCGTTTAGATCTCAGAAACTAGAAGAGAAAATGAAAATCGGACATCATGATATTTTAGAGCATTCAAAGTTCTGATGCAACGGCTATTTTTTTTTCTTTTCTAAAAGCGAAACATCTATTTTTTAAAATCAATTATGCAAGCATTTTTTTTTCACTAAAATACACCATTTTTACAACTATTCTCTATTAATAGTAACAAACACTGTAGGCTGCTTAGTAAGGGCAATAGTCATTGACCATTCTTGTAACACACTTGTGCAAATGGTTTTAGATTTTTGATTAAAAAAATAATTTTACAGAACAATTGTATTGCAAAGTTATGTAAGTTCTGTTATACTTAATACTACGATTACAAAAAAAGTTTATTTTTTTTAAAGAGAAAAAAATCAATTTACTATGCAAATAAGTTGGCTATAATTTAAAATAACAATTAATTAGTAGTTTTTTATATACTCACGCAATGCCACACTACAGCGCGTATATGAATTTTTTTTTTATTTACTCAAATGTTATTTTTACTTGAGGCTTTGAATAAGAGATTGACCCTTTACAAAACAATAAGATCAATTAGATACTCATTATAAGACATCAGTTAGGCCAGGTTCACATGTAACTTCACATTCACTTGGACCTGGACTTTTGGTGCACCACACATGATCTGTAGACCTTCTTTCTGAATTCTTCTACTTTGATAGAATTTCATTATGATATTCTTTCTGAAAATATTGAAACCTGCCTTTTTACCTGCCTGGCTGGACCACTTCGGGGGCCGATTTTGAGTTTGTACACAAACTTTCTTTGTAAACTTGTTAGATCTAGATCTAGCAATTGAACATCAAAAATAAGAGTACTCTCGTCTCATAATTATTATATTGCAATGTTTCGATACATAACCTAGAAATATCTAGGTAGTCAATATATGTAAGTGTACATAAGATGATTAAAATCAACAAAACATGAATTATTTCGATCTAGGATTTTTGAAACAAATCTCAATGGAAACTAACAGGAAATGGCTTTGTTTCATTTATTAGCGTAAAATATATATATTTCTGTGATTATTAGCCCATTCTAAAGTAAATCCGAGAAATGATTTTGCATTATTTCTAAACTTTGAAAACTAAAGATCATTACAAGAGAGAAAAAGAGTTTACGTACATAAAAATATTTCTCTCTCTATATATATATAGGTAGGTCTGTGAATCGATCAATCGCGGATAAGAATTTGTTTCCGGTTTCCAGTCTAGTCTACTATATAAGTCTATGCTAGGAACCAAGGGAAATCATAAAGAATGACAGCGCATTATTTTTTTTCTTCTTTTTCTTCGCCTTTTGACGGCTTCAAGTTTTGGTGAGATACTTTTAAGATCCAGGAAGTTGTCGAGAGTTAATTTGTTAGGCATTTCAATCTAGGTCAAAGTGCAGAAATATAGAAACACATTTCAGAAAATAAAAAAAAAAGAGAATTGAAAAACAAAGCTCAACACTTTTAGCTCAGCTCTGGTTCAAACCACAGAACAATGACGTACAACACAAAGAAATCTGACCTCATAAAACAATTAGAAGTAAAATGTTGTGCACAAAAAAAATGTGTTTTGCTAATCCTGTGTCTAATTCTATGAACATTATGTCAAGCATCTTGAAAGAAAATGTGTTTTGTGTAATCCACATCGGGATGAAGGTGTCAATCAGACCTTGGAAGAAATCCAAATAAAACCAAAAAGAAGTTATCATCATATAATATTTCAAAACGTATGAATAACAGACATTCCTATGAAAATCCATAAAGTTGAATATGTGACTTGTCACGTATTACGAATTGAATTCTAATTTTTAAAATGGCTTGCCTAGGGGAACGTGACAATAGAAAAGCAGTTGTGTCACTTATCTTAAGTCTGAATTTAATCAAAGACTTACAATGAATAACAAAAAAAAAATGACACAAGAAATCGGAAGGTAAACTATCAACTTAATGTTTAATCAAATATAAAGTTACAAGAAAGAAAAAATAAACATTTACTCAATACAGAATTGATGTGTTGACCAAAACCCTTTTACAAAAATGGCATGTAAAAATATTACAATACAAGAGTTTGAAAATGTAATTACAAATACAAGCAGGCAAGGCCTTGAAAAAAAAGAAAAAAAAATCTTAACTTACACGATCAAGTGGTATACCACGCACGGGTCACGCAATGTCTCCGCTATTCTGTCTCACGGCTGTCTCCGTATGTCTGTCTGTCAACGTTACGCGAGCGGTCTTTATATAATCTACCACGCGTCGATATCCAGTAATTTCTAGAACAGAAAGTCATCAACACCCAGATCTAGAACGCTCTTCAAAGAGACAGAAGAAAAAAAAAAAAAAAAACCACCCTCCTTTCAACCAGAGGTACACACATAGGTCAAGGACCGGTCACTGTCTGTGTGGCTTGACGAATAAAAAAAAAACTTATTACACAAGGGGCAGACAACCTACAGGTCAAGAAAAAAAAAACAATAGTATCTAGGCATTGTTACCTAGATACGTAACACCTCCCTCCTAAAAATAAAAAGTTTACATTTCCACGAAATGGAAATCTTTTTAGAATAATTACAAAAATGATATTTACATTACAGAATGTATTTATCATGATATATATATAAAAAATATATACATCAAAATACTTTTTACAATCTAGATAAGGCATAGGCGATAACATTTTCGCTGCCTTTTATGTGTTTAAGATCTAGGTTGTACTCTTGTAAAAATAAACTCCACCTGAGAAGTCGTTGGTTCTTGCCAGACATTTTGTGGATAAATGTAAGGGGATTGTGGTCAGTAAATACAACCAGTGGCCATCTGGACCCACTGATATAAAAATCAAAGTGTTGTATAGAAAGAATCAACCCAAGACATTCTTTTTCCACAGTAGAATAATTTCTTTGATGTCTATTAAATTTCTTGGAAAAGAAACAAATAGGGTGCTCTACTTGGAAATTATCTTCTTGGTAAAGGACTGACCCAACACCTGTGTCACTGGCGTCAATAGCTAACCTAAAAGGTTTTCCGAAGTCAGGAGCCATCAAAATGGGGGAGCTAGATAATATCTGCTTGATTTGGTTAAAGGCTTTCTGACATTCATCCGTCCAAGTAAATCGGACGTTCTTTCTCAGGAGGTTTGTTAAAGGACTGGCAATGACAGAAAAATTTTCGCAAAATTTTCTATAATATCCAGACATTCCCAAAAATCTTCGGAGTTGTTTCCGATCAGCAGGGATAGGGAAAGCTTGGATAGCTTCTACTTTGGCCATTACAGGTTTCACCTGGCCTTGTCCTACAATATGGCCTAAGTATTGGATTGAAGCCTGGCAAAAATCACTCTTACTCAGGTTTACAGTAATTTTTGCATGTAACAGTTTAGTAAAAAGACAATGCAGTTGTTTACAATGGCTAGAAAAATCTTGGCTAAAAATTACTACATCGTCTATGTATGCGTGGCAATTCTCCATGTCAGCAAGCAGGGCATTTATCATTCTCTGGAAAGTGGCAGGAGCATTCTTCATGCCAAATGGCATCACTTTGTATTGGTACAGACCATCAGGGGTGACAAAGGCGGAGATTTTCTTTGCCCTATCAGTCAGGGGAACCTGCCAATAACCTGAAAGTAGGTCTATTTTGGTGATGTACTTAGCGTCACCAATACGATCTATGAGATCGTCTATCCTAGGGATAGGAAACGAATCGGTCTTTGTTACAGCATTTACCTTACGGTAGTCTGTACAAAAACGATAAGTCTTGTCCTGTTTAGGTATCAAGACACATGGGGAGCTCCAGCTACTGGAACTTGGTTCAATGAGGTCATTTTCAAGCATATACTTGATTTCTGACCTAAGTATGGCAAGTTTTTCAGGGTTGACCCTGTAAGGATGCTGCTTGACTGGAGTAGCCTCGCCAACATCTACATCATGCATTATAACATTAGTCTGTTTTGGTACATCAGAAAAAATGTCATTAAATTCATTAATGAGTTTCATGATAACTGGCCTTTCTGTCGAAGACAGATGAGACAGTTTTACATCCAAATTCTGTAATACAAAAGAATTAGGTATTTTGTATTGTCCAAATTTCTCCTTTACAATATCATCATCAATAGGAGAAACATGGCTATTTGAACAACTTTTGACTGTATTTAAAACACAATTACTCTTCTCTGAGTGATCTGGCCGAGATACATAAGGCTTCAGCATGTTTATATGACATAACTGAGTCTTTTTCCTACGGTCAGGGGTTTTGATTGTGTAATTGAGGTCACTAATTTTGGTCTCAATTTCATAGGGACCAAAATATCTGGCTTGCAAGGGTTGACCTGGTATGGGCAAAAATACAAGCACCTTATCCCCGGGAGAAAATTCTCTAACACGGGCCTTTCTATCATACCAGCGTTTCATGCTGGATTGGGTGTTTTGTAAGTTATTTTTGGCCAGAACACAAGCATCATAAAGTCTAGTTTTAAACTTACTTACATAGTCTAAAAGTCCTTCAGTGGCTGTTGGTGACAACAAAGTCTCTTTTATACATTTCAAGGGACCGCGCACCGAATGGCCAAAGACTAAGTCAAAAGGGCTGAATCCCAACGATTCCTGGACGGATTCACGGGTTGCAAACAGCAGCATGTGGATTCCTTCGTCCCAGTCTTTTTCGTGCTCAAAGCAATAGGTTCGGATCATGTTCTTGAGAGTCTGATGGAATCGCTCAAGAGCGCCTTGCGACTCGGCATGATACGCACTTGACATGCAGTGTTTGATGCCCAACTGAGTCATGACTTGCTTGAAAAGATTGGCCGTGAAATTCGTTCCTTGGTCCGATTGGATGGACTTTGGTAGACCAAATAGAGTAAAGAACTTGATTAAGGCCTTCACAATGTTTGATGCTTTTATGTTCCTTAGAGGAATAGCTTCAGGAAAACGAGTTGAAGCACACATAATGGTCAACAAGTATTGGTTGCCAGCTTTTGTCCTTGGGAGAGGACCAACACAGTCAATAAGTACTCTGCTGAAAGGTTCTTCAAAGGCTGGAATCGGCTTCAGAGGAGCAACAGGGATCTTTTGATTTGGCTTGCCAACCATCTGACAGGCATGACAGGATCGGCAGTACTGGATGACATCTTTCTTCAAACGTGGCCAGAAGAAGTGTGACATAATCTTGTGGTATGTCTTGTGGATGCCGAGATGACCTGACATTGGTGTGTCATGAGCCAGATTCATGATGTACGCTCGGTATCTTTCTGGTAACACGATTTGATGGCATATTCTCCATTCTTCTTCGTTGGATGCGTCTGGAGGTTTCCATTTCCTGAAGAGCATATCATCTTGGATGTAGTAGCACGTTGATGCTAGCTCTGCCTCTTGTGATGTCATTGCGGTTTTTCGGAGTTTGGCGAGCTCTGGATCCTTCTTTTGGTCCTCAATCAACTGTTTTCGAGTTGATGCCGGCTTTTCAGAATTTGGCGTTGGTTCTTCTTCAAGAGAAGCAAAGAATGTGGTGCTCAAGTCCACATCATCGTGGTTACTGTTGGCTTTGATGACGTTCTCTTCTTGAGATGCTTTCAACCTCATTGCCCTTGTTACTGCACACGCTGGATATAACTCTAGGTCTTCCTCGGGTGTGGCAGATAAGTCGGGTGTTTGAGTGACGATGGGTTCGGCTATCACCTTTCCACCTGCTAAGTCATTGCCTAACAGCAACGAGATGCCTTCCAATGGTAATGTTGGTCGGACACCTACAACAACCGGTCCAGTAATGAGATTTGACTTTATGTCGATTAGATGTAGAGGCACATCTATACATCCAAGCTCTACGCCTCGTAACAGGATGCTCTTCCCAGTCGATGATGATTTAGACAAGGGCAAGATACCCTCTAAAAGTAGCGATTGTGAGGCACATGTGTCTCTCAAAATGGTGATAGGTCGTAGACTTGTAGAATCACCGGGTAATGATACGAATCCTTCCGAAATGAAAGGCTTAAAATCCTCTAATAAAACATCAATTTTGGTTGATGCAGACTGGACTTGGGTCGAACTCTCGCTGGAGTCATTGACATCTCTAGGAGACGCAGTGGAGAAACTCTTTCTTGAGTCAGTAGAACATCTTTTGGATGTATTTGGAGAACTCTTGATGGAGTCATTGGAACATCGGGGTGATGTCTTATGGGAACTCTTGATAGAGTCATGGGAACATCGGGATGATGTATTCTGGGAACTCTGGATAGAGTCATTGGAACATCGGGGTGATGTCTTATGGGAACTCTTGATAGAGTCATGGGAACATCGGGATGATGTATTGTGGGAACTCTGGATAGAGTCATTGGAACATCGGGGTGATGTATTATGGGAACTCTGGATAGTCATTGGAACATCGGGGTGATGTATTAGGTAAACTCTTGTTTGAGTCATTGGAACATCGGCTTGATGTATTTGAAAAACTCTTATTTGAGTCATTGGAACATCGGCTTGATGTATTTGAAAAACTCTTGTTTGAGTCATTGGAACATCGGCTTGATGTATTTGAAAAACTTTTGTTTGAGTCATTGGAACATCGTAAAGATGAATTTGAAGAACTCACTGTTGAGTCATTTGAACACCGTGGAGACATTTTCGGAGAGTCTTGTACAGTCAATACATTTGAAACAGGTGGTGTCGAGGTATTCTTGATATGACTTGATGATGAGGGAGTAAACCTCGACGACCACTGTACTGTGCAAGCGCTGACTTTTGAAGGAGCTTTTTCGTTTCTCTTCCTCAATTTCCAACAATCGTCAATTTTATGGCCTTCTCGTTTGCAGTAGGAACAAGTAGCTTTACTTGTACTGCTGTTCTTGATGGAGTTGAAAGAGGCACATCTATACATCCAAGCTCTACGCCTCGTAACAGGATGCTCTTCCCAGTCGATGATGATTTAGACAAGGGCAAGATACCCTCTAAAAGTAGCGATTGTGAGGCACATGTGTCTCTCAAAATGGTGATAGGTCGTAGACTTGTAGAATCACCGGGTAATGATACGAATCCTTCCGAAATGAAAGGCTTAAAATCCTCTAATAAAACATCAATTTTGGTTGATGCAGACTGGACTTGGGTCGAACTCTCGCTGGAGTCATTGACATCTCTAGGAGACGCAGTGGAGAAACTCTTTCTTGAGTCAGTAGAACATCTTTTGGATGTATTTGGAGAACTCTTGATGGAGTCATTGGAACATCGGGGTGATGTCTTATGGGAACTCTTGATAGAGTCATGGGAACATCGGGATGATGTATTATGGGAACTCTGGATAGAGTCATTGGAACATCGGGGTGATGTCTTATGGGAACTCTTGATAGAGTCATGGGAACATCGGGATGATGTATTGTGGGAACTCTGGATAGAGTCATTGGAACATCGGGGTGATGTATTATGGGAACTCTGGATAGAGTCATTGGAACATCGGGGTGATGTATTAGGTAAACTCTTGTTTGAGTCATTGGAACATCGGCTTGATGTATTTGAAAAACTCTTATTTGAGTCATTGGAACATCGGCTTGATGTATTTGAAAAACTCTTGTTTGAGTCATTGGAACATCGGCTTGATGTATTTGAAAAACTTTTGTTTGAGTCATTGGAACATCGTAAAGATGAATTTGAAGAACTCACTGTTGAGTCATTTGAACACCGTGGAGACATTTTCGGAGAGTCTTGTACAGTCAATACATTTGAAACAGGTGGTGTCGAGGTATTCTTGATATGACTTGATGATGAGGGAGTAAACCTCGACGACCACTGTACTGTGCAAGCGCTGACTTTTGAAGGAGCTTTTTCGTTTCTCTTCCTCAATTTCCAACAATCGTCAATTTTATGGCCTTCTCGTTTGCAGTAGGAACAAGTAGCTTTACTTGTACTGCTGTTCTTGATGGAGTTGCTAGCAGTGGACTCAGGCTGTTTGACTTGTTTTGGCTTGACATCCGTCGTATACTTGGCAAATTGATGTGATATTATATAATCGTCTGCCAACACTGCAGCCTTGTGCACATCTTCCTCGCCACGATCAGCTATATGCGTACGGACGTCCAGCCGCACACAACTCTTGAACTCTTCCATCAGCATTAGGTTCTTGAATTTTGCAAAGTCGGTGCCGATTTCCCTGGAAGTGAGCCATTTCTCAAAGCGTCGCTCCTTTTCCCGCAGGAATTCTACATGGGTTTGGCCATCCGATTTGCGACAATCCCTGAACTGCTTTCGGTAAGCTTCCGGAACAAGTTCATATGCCTTAAAATTAAGGCCTTAACAACATTATAATCTTTTTGTTGTTCAATGGTCAAAGAACAAAATACCTCTGCAGCTCTACCAGTCAAAACTGTTTGCAGCAAAGTGGGCCACAAAGTTTCAGGTACATTAAAATTTTTCACAGCAAGTTCAAATTGTGGAAAATAATTGTCAATTGTGGCTTCATTAAAGCGTGGAATTATTTTCAAAAATTTTGTTGCTTCAGCAGTATGACTGGCAGGGGAAGAATCTGGTCTTACATTAGCAGCTAACTCTAATTTGTTTAACTCTATTTGTAATTTCATTTCCATTTCTTTCTGCTCTAATTCTTTTTGTTTAATTTCCTTCTGGGCTTCTATTTCCATTTCTTTCTGCTCTCTAGCCGCTGCAAGCTCTAATTCTTTTTGTTTAATTTCTCTCTGCTCTCTAGCCGTCTGGGCTTCTATTTCCATTTGTTTTAATTTTATCTGAAGTTCTAAATCTGATTTACCCTCATCGGGTCTAAGGGTTTCTAAAAGGTCTTCAGAAAACACTTCCTCGTCTACATAATGGATTACAATGTTATCTCTGATTTCTTGTTTAAGGGCATTTGATTTTATTTTTAACCCTAAATGTTTAGAAATAAGGACCAGTTCCTTCCTAGTAAAAGCATCAAGCTCTTCCACAGAGGGATTTGCAAGAAAAACCTGAATATCCATGGCTAACTAACAACTATTACAAGCAAAAAAAAAAAATGTATACAATGTAAATATACAGTACAAAATCAGTACAACAAAAAACCTTAAGAGAGTTTGGTCAATACTATTGATACTTTACTTCCGACTCTTTGACACAAAAAAATTTTGTTAAAGTCAACTTCGCCTTTACAAAATTACTCAAGTAAGACGAAAATAGGTTCAGAAAAATATCCGGGACGAAAGCCCTCAAACTTCTTTTGTCACGTATTACGAATTGAATTCTAATTTTTAAAATGGCTTGCCTAGGGGAACGTGACAATAGAAAAGCAGTTGTGTCACTTATCTTAAGTCTGAATTTAATCAAAGACTTACAATGAATAACAAAAAAAAAATGACACAAGAAATCGGAAGGTAAACTATCAACTTAATGTTTAATCAAATATAAAGTTACAAGAAAGAAAAAATAAACATTTACTCAATACAGAATTGATGTGTTGACCAAAACCCTTTTACAAAAATGGCATGTAAAAATATTACAATACAAGAGTTTGAAAATGTAATTACAAATACAAGCAAGCAAGGCCTTAAAAAAAAAGAAAAAAAAATCTTAACTTACACGATCAAGTGGTATACCACGCACGGGTCACGCAATGTCTCCGCTATTCTGTCTCACGGCTGTCTTCGTATGTCTGTCTGTCAACGTTACGCGAGCGGTCTTTATATAATCTACCACGCGTCGATATCCAGTAATTTCTAGAACAGAAAGTCATCAACACCCAGATCTAGAACGCTCTTCAAAGAGACAGAAGAAAAGAAAAAAAAAAAAACAAAACACCCTCCTTTCAACCAGAGGTACACACATAGGTCAAGGACCGGTCACTGTCTGTGTGGCTTGACGAATAAAAAAAAAACTTATTACACAAGGGGCAGACAACCTACAGGTCAAGAAAAAAAAAACAATAGTATCTAGGCATTGTTACCTAGATACGTAACAGACTAGAAAATCTGATTTCAACTCTTAAATAGTCGCTTGAAGAGAGAGCATCTTTCTATGGCTTCGTCCTGGTCCAAGTAGAATGAGTCGCTAATTTCTAAAAGTTGATGACTCCATTCAAATTTAAATTGAGAACAACATGTTATAAGCCACTAGATATAGTGTGTGTGAATGTTTCCTATGTGATATGGAAAGGGAGTATCTATTGTTTATAGACAGAGAACGCTATTTAATGTTAGTCTTTTTTTTTAAACATTCACTAGAACGAATATGGATGCAATATGTGATGGTCAGTGCTAGGGTGGTTTGTCAATGTAGGAGAGGAACGTCAGTGCAAAGAGCTGAAGGTCAGTGCAAAGAATTGAACGTCACTGCAAAGTGTGGGTGGTCTTTCCAAAGAATGAGTGGTCAGTGCGAAGGGTGGGTGTTCAGAGCAAAGAGTAGTAGGTTGTTGTAAAGAGTAGAAGGTGTTCCAAAATTTCTGAAATGTTTACTCATGAAACGAAATCATGTCTCCAGTTCATACACTGGCAGATACATTCCATTTGTTCATTATTTGGGTATGAACATGAACAGTTCCGTCTAGTATTTTAGTCAAGGAATAACACTATAGAATTGAAATGTTTGTGTTGACTGTCTGCTTGTATTATTGTAGTCTAGGCGCTACAGACAAATGTATCTTGCAGACGTAGGGTGCTTCCCTTGCAGCATTGGAAGACAGACGTTTTTATAGACTCAAGGCACCAAGAAATAAGCATCAGAAAAAAATAATACTTTTTAAAAAACAAAAGCTTATCTAAGGGGAAATAACCGCTAATTACTACCATTTATCTGAAAATTACATGGTTTAGCTCCCTTTTTGTGCTATATAAAACAAAATTGATAAATTATTAGTAATTGGTAAACTAATTTGTTAATTTACGGATCGATTCGAATATTTCTTTCGACTATGAATAATTTTACAAAATTTCAAATTGATCCGAGAATGGGAAGTGGGAGATTAAAAACTTGTCAAAAAGTAATAAGGGGACTAAATCCATATCTAAGCATATACTTACATCGCTCATTAAGTAGCATTTATTCCCCTTATTTCGAAATCAAACAAAATAATTTATCACCAACAATTAACAAATTGGTTACTTTTTATAAATTGATTCATGTCTTGTCAGGTTCATTAAATAATTGTGCAAAGTTTTAACTTGATCCGAGAATGAGAAAAAACATTTTCAATTATTTTAACCAGGCAGACTTTGTAAAAAAAAAAGTAAGTTTACAACAAGGTAAGAAAACCTCTGAGAGGCTCCAGTACATAAGGAACTAATGGGGCTAGCTTTAAGATAGTAGATAGAGCAACAGATAGAAATAGAGCTAACTGATGCAGTCTAGTTGAAATTGATTTGTTCCCTCAGCCCTCATCACAGTACGATAACGTAGCATTCTGAAGTCCGCGGTTAGGAGGACAGGAATAAAGGTGACATTCTTACACGAAACAAGAGAAACATTAAAAATACTTTTTAAAAAGACATTTCCTCCTTTATACAAACCAACTGTTCTTAATAACTAATGAATGTTTAGATTAAAAAGCAATAGACATTTTGTAACCTGCCTCTTCTTCCCCTTGACCCGAAGGTACAGATCTCCCTAGACTTGATAGGGTTTCAATGATAGGCCTTAGAAAACGATATGCAAAAGTTTCCTGACAATGAATTCATGAAACTCTTTTATGTATGCGGGAATACGTTCCAAATAAATATTTTTACATTCTCTAGCCATTTTTAAACTCTTTTCTTGTTTACATTGACAAATTACAACGGCCAACAAACTAGGCATTCTTTTCTCAGCGCTATACATCAACTGATCATACATCAACTGTTTATACATCAACTGTTCATACATCAACTGTTTATACATCAACTGTTCATACATCAACTGTTCATACATCAACTGTTCATACATCAACTGTTCATACATCAACTGTTCATACATCAACTGTTCATACATCAACTGTTCATACATCAACTGTTCATACATCAACTAGGGTCCATTCCTAAGGAAATCGTTATAGTAGTTTTCAATATCCATGTCAAGGTTCCAATGAAAAGTTTACACTCAGAAGGTTTTGGCTTCCAAGAAGCTACGAGTTGAATAGAGGCTATGTAAAAAGGATTATTCATTTATTTCATATATTATTTAAAATGAATACTCTTCTTTTTCATTTTGATTTGAAAGATCCGATGTAATTCTAATTCAATAGAAGCAATCAAAAGCTACATTATGTTTGCTGAATGGTAATGTGTTTACAAACATATAATGTGCTTACAAAGAAGTAATGTGTTTACAAACAAGTAATGTGTTTACAAACAAGTAATGTGTTTACAAACATATAATGTGCTTATAAACAAGTATTGTGTTTGGTGACAAGGATTGCTTATACATTCCTAATAGTCCTACAAGACTTACACTTCTTTAAAACTTGGGAAGGATATTTTTTTTTGGAATATCAATAATTGAGTCTCTCAAACTTATAAGATGATGATATCTTATTGTACACCGGATGATCGAATAGCGAGCACATTAACAAACCTTCTCATTTTTGTCTGACGCCAAATAAATCAATTACTAAAAATTTAAAAAGTCTGAACCCCCCCCCCCCCCAAGCCTTTGAATCTTCAGTTTATCTTTTGTTTAAAAGAGGAAGTTTACAAGTAATTTTTTTTTGTTCCATGGCTAGTATACAAATTTAATGAAACATATCCATATAAAAACAGGCTGACTCAAACTCGTTAGAGCCCCTGCTCGTCAGTTACACATTAATTATGCACGAACTCCTAAGGGCCCCTGCAGGTCAGTTACACATTAATTATGCACGAACTCCTAAGGGCCCCTGCAGGTCAGTTAGACATTAATTATGCATGAATAATGTTTTTCAAAACTTTTGTTAATTTTTATTAAAATATCTGACATAGTGACTGAAGGTATTTCACTTACATAAGACAATAGGTAGCACAAGCAGGTATGTCCATCACAAATAACAACGAAATTGGTATTTCAATCGCATTTTAGTTTTTAGCTCTTTATGTGACACAGAAGGGGGCAGCCAGAAAACTAATGGCGTCTCCCTTCGAATACATTTCAAATAGTTTTTCATATGGGGGGGGAGGAGGGGTAAAGAAATTTTATAAAAGACTTTGAACACTATCGTCACTGACAGAGATTTAATATTGCTTCCTTTAGAAACTTGAAAAAGTTACACCTGAAACAAAGACCCACACCCGCACAGACTTTCTTTTATAAAGTGCACCTATTTGTATCTAATGAATTTAAAACTATCAACTTCAAGATTATATTTCAAATGGAAGGCTTTAAAAAGAGTTAAATCAATCAATGGATTGAAAACCAGTATCGACTTTTTAAAGACACATATACTAGAGGATTTAGGAACAGATTCTCGTGTTGTGTCTAGTCGCTGCCAACCTAGGAATGAAACCTTTAGATTTGGTGATTAAAACAATAACAACCTAGATCAGTAGTCACGTGACTAGCTAGATTGAAACACTGGGTAACAAAAGTTACATTTATTATGTAGGTCAGTGTCCTAGTCAAAATAAAAGTTACCTGTGAATATCAAGCATACTTGATGAAACTAAAGCTTGCATAACAGCCTAGCAACATTGCAGTACGTATGGCTACAGATCCCTGTTACGTCATAGATAGGTGCAGTTAAATAAAAATAAGAACTTTAGAGGAAGAGGTGAAGAGTTACTTGCATACTTTAATTATTGTTAAAAATTAAATAAGGAGTCTATAAATGTTTGCTCATTCAGTTTGGACAATTTAAAGTACTGATTAAGAATACACGGGACAAATAGTTTCCAGTTCTTTTCACCACCCAATGTCGTAGTCTTTGAAATAGGCACGTGACTTCCTTGGACAACTAAAGTCAATATCGTTGTGTATATTTCTAAAATCCGCGTAGACGAGTCAAGACTAACTGCGTTTGTATGGGTTTCGGTTAGTTAAAAATGTCTAAAACTTGTTGATTGCCTAGAAAAAGTAAACAATTATGATGAGGTTCTGGTGAATGTTACCCGAGACGTGAAGTCAAGCTTGTGGATATTAATAAGGAAGTAAAAAAAAAAGATTTACCAGATTGGACAAATACTTTTCGTAGTTTAAAACTGTTACATCAGTATTTTAAATTGAAGTCATATTGTACCCAGTGGCGCAGAAAATATAGGGTAGAGGGGTTCATTGCAACCGGGCACATAACCATTAGCACTAGGAAACCATAGGGGAACTTGAAACATTATTGGATCGTAAGAATGTAAATGTAATTAATTAATATCGTGAAAAGCTAATTATAAGTCGTTACTGAATTGACTGACACCAGTAGCTTGTAAATGAAAATGAATCTCATCAATTGGAAAGCGTTTTTGTGTGATTGTAGTGATACATACGACTAAACGATTTTTCCATTACCCTTATATCACACTAACTTGACTAAGTCTACACACGATAGAGCACACCATAGTTTATGTTCACCTAAGCTGATGAGTACCTTGTCGCGCTACTGGCTCGCACTGCCATCATTTCATTGCACGAGTTCCAGTTTTCCTGTCTATCCCTTGGCGCATTGCAACGGGGGACAATACAAAATGTGACTTTATTGTTTGTGACATCTACATTAAAAAAGCATTAAAAGTTTATACTTTACATGTTATTTATAGCGAGTTTGTTGAAACTCTGAAACTCCGTACACAACACCGGAAGCTTGCAGTTAGTTTCTGTAACGTTTTAAAGTTTACACATTACCTTTTCCCACTGCTAAAAGTAAAATCCCACAATTCTCTATTTTTAAATCAATGATTTCTATAGTTCTTATCTTATGATGCTATGATGTAATTGTAATTTTAGCCGGAAGCTAACCTGGCCAGATCTCTGCTGGGCATGAGAAGCGGGTCACTTTCTTCCTTTGACCAATCAGGAGTGAACTCTAGTAAAAATCAGTCCAAAATCTAAAAAAGTTCTCAGCTTGAAGAAAAAGCCATGCGCTTTCTAGTGGCACTAGCCAATTGAGCGATTTAATTATACTAAATATTGGAGCAAAGTCATCAAAACTTGATCTCAATAATAAAATAAAAATTGAACCACGACATTTAAACGATTATGGAACTTAGAACTAAGTATTTAATAGCTAGATCTCGGAGAGTGATCATGTAGTCAATGTAGCTACGAACTGGAGCTATTCATCAATCAAGACATAGAAGCAGACGATTCAATCTAAATCTCTCCAAGCAGGTCACGGAAGAGTGAACTGAAATCCTCCCAGAGTAGATCACTCTCTCATTCTGACTTCTAAATGCTCCACCATTAAGCCACCAGGCCAAAAATAATCGCTTAGTAAAAGCCTTGGTTAACTAGAATCCGTAGAGGTCTCCTTGTGGATTACAGCACCTCTAGAGACTGCCTAGGCCTAAGAGAAGGTCTCCTTGTGGATTACAGCACCTCTAGAGACTGCCTAGGCCTAAGAGAAGGTCTCCTTGTGGATTACAGCACATCTAGAGACTGCCTAGGCCTAAGAGAACTTCCCACAATTTAGCGAAACGAAACTTACTTATCGCAATTTTAT
Source organism: Biomphalaria sudanica (assembly GCA_036873155.1). Lineage (NCBI taxonomy): Eukaryota > Metazoa > Mollusca > Gastropoda > Planorbidae > Biomphalaria > Biomphalaria sudanica. The sequence goes on along the minus strand of JAZGLO010002483.1, from coordinate 70,426 downwards.
ATTCCTTGTTTTATAGTTGCAAGCTCCAGGGTTGGACTATGACGTCAAAACAAAAGTTGTATTGACATTTGACTGCTCTGCTCTTGGAAGGGAAAGAGAACAGAAAGGGAGAGAACAAAATAAAAGAAAGCAAAAGATGAAAAGTGGTGAAAGTAAATACAAACAAAACCAAACAAAAAAAAAAAAGAATTAATAAAACATTGGAACAAAGTTGAACAAAATTAATATAAAAAAAAAAAGAAATTAAATCAATAAATGAACAAAGCATAGACAAAAGTAAATTAAAAAAATATATTATTATACAATTAAAAGCTAACATATAATGGATAGATAGATACATTACCCAATGAAATGTACATATACATACCGTAACAGACAGACAAACAGACGAAAAATAAAGGCATAGATAACAGATAATTTAGATAC